>JAJGRW010001192.1:435517-716126 GCA_025461045.1 Carex parvula | reverse complement strand
GTCTGGGGAATAGAAGAGGGGGCGAACGGGTCAGACCTAAGCTAGGGTTATGATAATCAGTGTTTTGGTTATTGCGGTTTTTGATATTACAAACCGAACCAAACAGAAGAAACCGAACGGTAACAAAAATAAAACCGAACCGAATCAATTAAACTGAAGTTTGAACCAAACTTTTTCGATCGGTTAAAAATCAAATAAACCGGCCCCGATGAACACCCCTAGGTGCACGGATTGATGATCTGAAGAGAGATTTCCTTCTGGGGATAGAATGTATTGATTGTTTCGTAAACTAAATTAAGAGCCAAGAGGAGGAGAAGAGGTCTGTCGGGTGGGGCTGATGTATAAGTCGGGTGCTGAGCAACAATTAATTTTTGGGCCGGATCAGAGGATAGAGAGGATATATATTGGAGGGAAAAGGCAACTTTTTTTGGGCCGGATCAGGGGTGAATACGATTATGAATAGTTACTTCTAAAGAGAAAATTCTAATTCCGTTTGTGTCATTATGAGGGTGTTAAACTGAGACCTAGTACCCAGGCAATTACAGAATGACATCACAATTGATTCCTTATATACATGCCTGAGCCTCAACACTGTAGATTTGTTGAGACCTCCACATGGAAAACAGAATTAAGCATGCTTTTAATATCTTTCACACATTAAAATATTTCGAAGTAACTAGACTTCCTCCCACACATACTGGTTACTCGTCATACTCTTTCAACCCGTCAACTTCTTTTGGACGGTGCTTCCAGAAGTCTATTTCATGTTTTATAATCGTCCAGTACTTCGACAATATTACAACATAAGCATGCAGTTAATTTGAGAAGAATGCAGAATCATGGCAAAACTATTACCATTTTGTTTATATTTGATATCATTTAAACGCTTCTAACAATAGTCCGTAAAAACATCTTCTAAACATAGCATACAGATACAACGAGTTACGTACTTCCCATTTTACACTATCATAGAAATGTGTGCAAATTAATATCTCATATACAAGACAAATAGACACTATCTTCTTATGGTAATATATGCACAAAATAGGGTTAGAATTGTTTTGCCGAAGAGATTGTAACAGAGAGGAGTGAGCTGACAGCAAAGCCAAGAATGCTAAAAAGGTAACAGCAATGAACCATTTGCCATATTGGAAAGGGATCGGTTCCCCAGTTGAAAATCCAGTCGCGAACTCGGGCTGTTGCTGATGACGAGCAGATATCAGAGGTATGCAAGAACCTAAACAGATAAAAAGGAGGTCATTTATGCAAACTAGTAAGAACAAGAAAAGTAATAGGTACATGTCACATGCAATAAAATTCACGTTTAGTTTTTAGTGAAAGGGTATCGACCCAGCATGGCTCAAATGAGAGAAAATGAGATGTTTTAAGCACTGGTAGCCAGAACTACATTTAAGCTCAGGCCATAATTACATAAAAAGCTCAAAATATATATTTCAAAAGGTGCTGTCCGAAGTGGGATAGAAAGATATTGTTTTTGGTAATAGGGAGTAGAATGGAATGTAGTGGAAAGAGATGGAATAGTTTGCCACACACTTATAGAAGAATGATAAAGGTAATATGGCAGAAAAGAGTGAGAACTTCGCAGTCAAACCCCTCATATTTTGCACACAAGCCCTTCTATATATGTCAACTGTTCAAAATATATAATCCCATTGTGGTTTGGGGTTTGGGGGAGAATAGGAATATTCCATAGAAATGAAGGGGTGTGGAATTGGAGATATTCCACCTGCCTTGGAATTAGGTTCTATTCCACTTTGTTGAACAAGATTGGAATAAAATGGGGAAGATCTCTATCCCTCCTCCCACTTACACTCTTGCTAAACACCACCTAGAAAATGCACAATTTACTGAAATGGAGATCCCACTGGTAGAAAAACATTACTGGTCTGAGCACACTGTTGGAAAAAAAAAATAGGACTACAATCTGTAAAGTACCTGATCCATGATGAAATCAAAGTAGTCACCAAGGGGGCGGTGAATAATGTGTTTTTGCTTTCTTTTGTGGTGCACAAGTGCATACAGTTGAAATCCAGAGGTAAACAAATCCAATCACATTCACGGTCTCACAGTACCTATCACATGAATTGATCAAGTTTTTTTTTAAAAAAAATAGCTTGCTTTGGCTCTCTATACAGAGCTTAATCGCACACTTCAAATTAAATTGAGGCTGAATTGGTGCTAATTTACAAATTCAGAGGTCATGATATTTTTGGTACCTATTGTCACAGATAGCATATAAATACAGTAACCAGTATCAGTGCCAAAATATGCAATCAATAAAGTTGAACTTCAATTGTAGAGAATCTGAAAAATTACATTATTGCACACATTGTCAGATACCATTTCAATTAGTACCCTACTGTATGCATAGTCAGATACCATGCAATAATGATGCTAAAACTTCAGCATAAATCAGAAAGCATCACCCCAGAGACAACATGAAACAATACCTTGGATAGGGATAATCACACAACTCAGTTAATGACACGGCTTCAGCGATAAATGAGGGAGAGAGAGAAAGAGAGAGAGAGAGAGAGAGAGAGAGAGAGAGATGAAAGAACCTGAATTGGCTGTATTTGTTGTATGAATCAAGAGCCCAACCCCTGTTTACATCAGCTGCTAGAACAGAGAATGCGACAAGGTAAACACCATCGCTGCCACTCGTGCGGCCACTGCCACCTGTCTCACCGCCGCTGCATTCTGCTCACAGCCGCATAATCCTTGTGATCACGCTTGAATTCTGTTACCATATAAGAGGGAGAAGAGGTGTTTTGGTTGGTTAAGAGCGCAAGAGATTAAAAACAAGAGGGTTCTAAATGCCTTCATCATGCCTCCGTTTCTTTTTTCTAATAAACAATTCTAAAATTATAGTGTCAAAATAAAACCATTAGATGTGATCTATATTGTTTTATCTACATGCACATAAAAAAATATCACTTTCCGGTTTTGGTTTTATATGAATCATTAAGTTGAAAATCAACATCCATAATTTATCCATATCAAAATTTTTGCAAGCTCTTGATACTAATCAAAACAAAATCGACATGTCATGATCTTTCACGTGTGCATAGAGAAAACGATATAGATCATATCTAACGGTTTTATTTTGACATTTAAGTTTTAAAATTTGTTATAATAGTTCTAAAAATGGAGGCATAATGGAGGCACAAAAAACGGAGGCATTTGAACCCCCCTCTATAAACAAATACAGCCTATAATAGCTCATAAAAATCGGCTCAGGGTATCAATGGGTCAACACAACATGGAATTGATACATTGGGGGTTAGGTATGGGTCACAAAGGGTTTGATTCTCCGTTTTTAAGTTACTATTCTGGAATTGAAGAACAATCTTAATCTTCGATTTCATTTATTGCTACAAGAATGCACATTCAGTAGAACTAGTATGAAGTATATACATTCATCTATGGTTGATAATAAATATATAAAGAATTGCATAAACATGTATAATTAAATGTTTACATACTATTTAGTCAATTAATACATACCGTTGAGTCAGGTGGGGTTGCTTCAGGCTGGGTTACAGTGTGACCTGACACATCGTGCAAGTTATCTTTGTTAGGTTGAGGCACCCCAGCTGGGCCCGGCTTGGCCGAGTAAAACTGGCACCTTTGAAATTTCTAAACCACCTCCAAACCTGTAACATGTCAAAAAAAGGGCACTAATTAAGAAGCTTATGACAGGAAAACAGTAAAAAAAAAAAAAATACAAAAGGCAAACTACACCAAACGAGTATTTAATCAACGAGAATGTAACCAACTGAGCTATGCTTGCTAACAATTTGAGTGGTAGATTTTATAAGACAAATATTGCTTTCTGATAAAGTAACATACATTGGCAAGAGCTTGTTGTTGGTTGGCTCATATGCTTATAAGTGACATTGATTAGATGATATAGTATACCCTCAATATGAATTCATCACCTGCAATAACTGTGAGTCTGTGACTATGATAAATTTGGACAATTTTAACCTAAATATCCTTAATTTGGGTTCTCATGAATGCTAGTAGAGGTTCTATTAATGGCCTAATAGGCAATACCAAAAATAGATATTCACCTATGCACAAGACCTCAAATGTTTCCTTACAGAGTTAAGGTTTCTCAATTTAGAAAGGTGAACACTGTCTAACAACCGTACCTGACCTGTGTCAGCCCCTCTCTGAGCAGGAACCTGATCTCTAGTAGTATCTCTCTCGTCTGTCACTTCTGTCATATTTCTCACACCTCCACCACGACCGGTGCTATGGCCACCACCACCACCACCACTACGAGGCAAATCCTCCCCAGTCCAGGTGTACCAGCCGCTGGTACCATCAACTGGGCGCACTGGTTCACGGCGCGCCGCATGAGCCTCGAGCGCCGCTGGAGTGAGCGGGTGGGATGGAGGGGGCGGATTGTCGGATTTATCTGGCGTGTTGTGCGGCGCGAAAGGTGATGCCCCGCCGGAGAGAGGCGATTGCGTCGGCTCCGCCATTTTTGCCACAGGAGAAATGATCCTTTCCCCTTTATATAAAAAGTAGGGTTAGCGGGACTGAAGCCTAGTGCGGTGCGGGTAGATTCTATACCTTGGAAAAGAACTTGCTTGTGTTATACTCACAACCATCCCGAGTTCTTTTCACTCATCTTTTTCGCTTTTTTGTTTTTATTCGTTGCTTATTTTCATGCGTAACGGGGGGGTGGGCCGATGGAATTTAGATCCAGTAGTCTTTCTGGCAACTTTGGCAATTGGCACACACACACAAAAAAGAATAATAATAATAATAATAATAATAATAATAATAATAATAATAAAAAACAGGGAATTCAGATCCTGTGCCGTGATTTTTATTTTTACCAAAAAACAAAAATATTTTAATATAAATAACCACGTTTTTAAAAGAATTTTATTTCTACCCAAACCGCAAGGAATATATGCGGCTTGAATTATTAATTCAAACCGCAAATATTCCTAGCGGCTTGAATTAATAATTCAAGCCGCATATAATCCTAGCGGCTTGAATTGTTAATTCAAACCTAAAATATAAAATTTCATTTATTATTTTATTAAATGGTAATTTTTCACCGATAACCCTAGAAATTTATTCACCGATAACTCTAAAGTTATTTTTATTACAAAGAATTATATTACAAAAACTTATCAATAATATAAAATTTCATTTATTATTTTATTAAATGGTAATTTTTCACCGAAATTTTATATTATTGATAAGTTTTTGTAATATAATTCTTTGTAATAAAAATAACTTTAGGGTTATCGGTGAATAAATTTCTAGGGTTATCGGTGAAAATTACCATTTAATAAAATAATAAATGAAATTTTATATTATTGATAAGTTTTTATAATATAATTCTTTGTAATAAAAATAACTTTAGGGTTATCGGTGAATAAATTTCTAGGGTTATCGGTGAAAATTACCATTTAATAAAATAATAAATGAAATTTTATATTATTGATAAGTTTTTATAATATAATTCTTTGTAATAAAAATAACTTTAGAGTTATCGGTGAAAAATTACCATTTAATAAAATAATAAATGAAATTTTATATTATTGATAAGTTTTTATAATATAATTCTTTGTAATAAAAATAACTTTAGGGTTATCGGTGAATAAATTTCTAGGGTTATCGGTGAAAAATTACCATTTAATAAATAATAAATGAAATTTTATATTATTGATAAGTTTTTATAATATAATTCTTTGTAATAAAAATAACTTTAGGGTTATCGGTGAATAAATTTCTAGGGTTATCGGTGAAAAATTACCATTTAATAAAATAATAAATGAAATTTTATATTATTGATAAGTTTTTATAATATAATTCTTTGTAATAAAAATAACTTTAGGGTTATCGGTGAATAAATTTCTAAAGTTATCGGTGAAAAATTACCATTTAATAAAATAATAAATGAAATTTTATATTATTGATAAGTTTTTATAATATAATTCTTTGTAATAAAAATAACTTTAGGGTTATCGGTGAAAAATTACCATTTAATAAAATAATAAATGAAATTTTATATTTTAGGTTTGAATTAACAATTCAAGCCGCTAGGATTATATGCGGCTTGAATTATTAATTCAAGCCGCTAGGAATATTTGCGGTTTGAATTAATAATTCAAGCCGCATATATTCCTTGCGGTTTGAATTGTTAATTCAAACCGCAAATATTATTTGCGGTTTGGGTAGAAATAAAATTCTTTTAAAAACGTGGTTATTTATATTAAAATATATTTTTTTTTGGGTAAAAATAAAAATCACGGGATCCTGTGCAATACTGAATCCGCATTTGTTGACTAGTCAACGAGTATACGCATCGGTGTCGGTGGTAAGATTTGGTCTTGCAATCAAGTACCATTGATCATTTAGGAAAGCTTCTTCTAAAGTTGCAAGTTGACAAAGTGAGAATGAGGAGTTCGGGTATGATAATTTCAACAAATGCCAAATCCCTAATTGTGTTTCCAGAAAATAATTGAAGCAGCATTGTATGTGTAAGTGTGTTGTGGTATTTTCTTTCGATTATTAAATATTAATTAAATGCGGTTTTTGTGCTTTTAATCCAACTCAAATCAAAGAGACATAGTCGATGGTCACCGCCACGACTTGAGAGTAGGTCCGATGGGCATCGGACCTACTTTGGTTCAATGAATTCAATCACCGTCGATTGGTTTTAAAATTCATGCGGAATGCTTTAAATTCGTGCATATATATGTTTCAATTTCATGTGCACAAATCTTAAATTAGATCGGAGCGTCATCATGCTCGTTGAACCTAAAAGTAGGTCCGATGGGCATCGGACCTACTACGTTCTCCACCGCCACCGGTAATCAAGGCGGAGGCCAAGTGGAACTATTTTTATGTTTTTTTTTCAAAAAAAAAAGATTATAAGAATATACTTAAGCTTCAAAATATAATAAATTTTTGTCTATTCCGAATTTTTTTTTTTCAAAATATGCTTTTATTTCTATGTTTTTTCTCAGAAAAATTCTAATGGTATATTAATATTTAAAATAATTATAAAATTATGTCTAACTTAAAGGTTTTGCTCCACCCTTAGTAACAAATTTTGGCGCACATTCATATGAGTGTGCGCAAAAGTTCGGAGGAACCGGAATTTGCGCACACTCATAGAGTGAGATCCGAACCATCCGTTTTAATTTGACACAAACCTTAAAGAACTCTAACGAATCTAAGACATGCCCGAATAAAATTCGAGCTCGGTTTGGAGGTACCTCTACAGTGGCTTAAATTCGGTTTTGTACAAAATAGTAACAATATCCCTGTTTAACATAGAATATGATAATTAAGCTTGAAATTTAAATGTGGATACATTTAGAACTCGAGGCATGCATTCAATTTTTTGGTCTCTTTCAGATATACTATTTGAATATATATGTTCATGTAGATCTTTGTATTCTTAAAATTTATTATATTTTTGAACGCATGCATTTATATTTGCATTAAGTTTAACTAATTGCTCAAAACTAGGAATCTTACAAAAATACTTCAGATGTTGTTGTCATGAAATCGTACTAGCTACAAAATACTTCGGTAATATATTCCTTTTTTATTTCAAGAGTTAAAAAGAAAACAATGGTTCAAATATTTTATGCTTAAACATTGCATGAATCGACCTTTTTCCTTTTGAACATTGTTTCCAGGTCTTGAAAATAAAATAAATCCTACTTGAAGAAGCCAAAAATGTTAACCATGTTACGATGAACAAAGGCACTATTTGTACAATGACATGAATTATGTTGCACCGCTCCTTAATTTCTTAATGCGAAAGTGGCCGTGACTCCTTAAATTCTTTTTGTGAAAGGGGCCGCTTGCTTTCTTAGTTGTAAGATGGAAAACCAGCTTTTGATCTAGTAGTAAAAGGCAACACCCGTGTGGGAGGTCGTGGGTTCGAAACCCGGATAGTGGTTCTTTATGAATAATTAAACAGAAATTGGTAGGCTAGACTTCCACCTCTCTATCTCAAAAAGAACCTGTGAGACTGAATTGTCTAAGGTTTCCTGTTGGTCTTCTTTCTTATATCTTAACTCAAATTTTCCCCGAGGGAGTGCATCCACCCGCTGTTAATTTCAGAAAAAAATAGTGCATAACAGTATTTTTAGTATCAGTACACACAGGAAAAAGAGATCCTTTGACGCTATATGTGACATACATGTTTTAATTGGTATTGTTATGTACAGCTGGACTCTTGAATAAATTGCAATTAATGGTTTGATAAAAAAAAAAAAAGGAGAGATCATTTGACGTTAAATTCAAATTGAATCTTAAATAAGGGTTCAGTTTTATAACTTTTGTAACATTTTTTACTATTTTTATTAGATAGGTACAAATCATTGTTTTTGGATGATCTACAATCTTCGGAAAAACAGTGATTTTATACCTATCTAAAAAGAGAAGGGATCCAATTACACTATTTTATGATGACACATCTTGACACCATATATTTATAAGTTATTTTTACGATTTCAAAATCCAAACAGTCAATCCAAACCGTTTAACATAATCTCCATACTAAAATGTGCTTGGAGACCAGATTTACATTTTTTTTAAATTGTTTATTATTTATTTATAATTTTTAAAAATCGTTATTTTTCAATGTTCCAAAATTGTCTGAAAATAGCAATTTTGTACACATCTTAATAAATACTAAAAAAATTCCAAAAAATGTAATATTTGGTCTCCAAGCACATTTTAGTATGGAAATCACGTTGAATGGTTCGGATTGACTGTATGAACTTTAAAATTGCAAAAATTACTTATAAATATATGGTGTCAAGATGTGTCAACATAAAATAGTGTAATTGGATCCCTCTTCATCTAGAAAAATAGTAATTTTTTTTCCCAAAAAATATAACATTTGGTCTCCAAGCACATTTTAATATGAAAATCATGTTGAGCGGTTCAGATTGACTATTTGGACTTTAAAAACGGAGATAAGGACTTTAACCCTACTCTTTTACATATATGCAAGTTAGTTAGCGGAGGCCAAATTGCGTTAAAACTGGCTAATCATGGAACCAATGGTAACAGCAACTTGATTGAGGATCTAGTAGCCAGTTGGAGATGTGAGAAAAATTGGCTAATCATGGAACTCTCTTGACATCTATGGACAATTTTGTGAAAAGCGAGAAAAATAGCAATACCTTTAAAGAGATGTGCACATGAAGAGAAACACTCAACACAGCCAGCTTAATGTTGTTGCCAGATCTGAGGTAGGAGTACACATGCTTGTCAACCCGCAGCATTAATTTGGGCCATGTTTTAGGATTTTCCGGATCAGGCCTGTCATTTGATGAGGCCTGTTCAACCAAAAGAATCAAAATACATTATAACACCTAAAATAAAAGAGGAGGGTTCAAATGCCTCCATTATTTTTTGCCTCCATCTATTATTTTCTAATAACAAAAAAATTTAAATTTATGTCAAAATAAAACCGTTAGATGCACGTAAAAAATTACCAATTCCTTATTTTGGTTCTATATGAATCAATAAGTTAAAAAATCAACGTCCGGAATTTATCCACGTTGGTGTACTTTTGCAAGCTCTTGATACTAATAAAAACAAAATCGAAATGTCTTGCTCTTTTATGTGCATAGAAAAAATAATATAGATCATATCATTTTTTTTTTGAGAAGCATTATAGGAGCTATCAGCTTAATATAGATCATATCTGAAGGCTTTATTTTGACATTTAAGTTTTAAATTTCAAGTTATTTTAGTTCTAAAAATGGAGGCATTTGAACCCTCCTCAAAATAAAAACAGTTACAATAAAAGAGAGTACGATGGTATCAAGGAGGGGCCAAACAGGAGAAGTGACACTGGTATATAATGATATGCAACAGCACGGGTTTTACTGTCAATTTTATTCTTTCTTCCTTCTTTTCACAATCCAAAGTTATAATTTTTTCTTAGCTTCCAAGCCTATCCTGAGGTTAATTAGGTCTAATCGAAGAAATGATGGACTTGGAGACTTAATTAGGTTAGCTTTGGGTTAAATGTAAAATACTAAAATTTATGGAACATTTACCAGACAAATCAGATCTGCAACTGCCATAGAAACTTAAAATGGACTTACAAGAAAGCGGCGAATATGATTTTCAATTTTCATAAAGGACATCTCTAGTGTGTCAACCCAGCCGGTACCTTGACAACAGTTGCACTGGTCACTAATCATAAATGAGACGCTCGGCCTTACCTACATTATAACACATGCAAATTTTTTTTTACTCAATATACCCATTGGATTGGCTGAAGGTTGGCTGAAGGTAATTGAAACATTTTCTGATGCAAAATTACACTGAAATTTTTTGTCAAATCTTAGTATTATAATAGAGGAGGCTATGGTAATATGCATATTACTCGGCGGCCCGTGCTATGGACCCAAATTTCCGTTTTAAAGGTATCTTCATATGAAAATGTACTTGAAGACCGAATTTTACATTTTTTTAAGAACTTTTATAATATTTTTTTAGATAGGTAGAAAATCACTTGATTTGAAAGTTCTAGACCATCCAAAAGCAGTGATTTTCTATCTATCTGAAAAAAATAGTAAAAATATTCTAAGAAAAATGAAAATTTGATCAGCAAGTACATTTTCATATCATGTTTAACGGTTCAGATCGACTGTTTGAACTTTAAAAATAAAGATATGGATCTGTTGCACGGGTCGATCCGTAATATGCATATTACCATAGCCTCATTCATCATAATATACTAGCACAAAAGGGGGTCCATAGGGCTCAATTGCGAGTTAATTTGTACAAGTTGGGATAACTAAAAGCTCAAATTGAGGCTTAATCACACAAACACACACACACACACACACTTGGAGAATGTACATATTAAAGTGAGATATATCATATATACCCTTTTCCTAGAAAGCTCCATCAAGCCGTGATCTGAGAGCTCATAAACTTTAACTTTAGAACGATCTCGTTTAACTGCCTTTGTCATCTCTTCAAACACCTTCCGTATACTTGCTGATGCAGTAAAGAGTAAATAAAATAATAAAGGCTTGTAGTTTGAGAGCATTGATGGAAGTAAAAGCCAAAAAAAAAAGCTTATAGTCCTGGTAACTTACATTTATCAAACATTTTAATGAAATCCACAACAATTATGCCGCCGAGATCTCTCAAACGCAACTCCCTTGCAATCTTAAAAAAAAGAAGATATTTATGGTACATTTTGCAAATAACACCCTAGTAGGTTATGATACTTGAGAATAGAACTCAATATCTTGATATTTGGAATAATTTGCCCTAGCACCAAAGAGTCCTTTTTTATAATACAAAATCAAGCCAAGCAGACTGAAAATTTGGGATTCAGAGCTCAGCTTTTATTTTACTTAAATCTATTTATATGGTTGAGGGTTAAACCAAAAGAGAGTGCAAGGTTATTGAAAATATACAAAATTTGCATGGTACATCCAAATTCATTAAATAGTGTGTGTAATATGCAAAACAGGATGCAACATAACCTCAACTGGATTTATCTTGCAAAACAAATTCATTTCCCGCCAAAACAAGAAATCAGAAGGGAAATATCTCCCCTTGAATTCAGGAAATTTTGCAATCTCCTACTTACTAAATGTCCTCATGTTGCCCATTGACCTAACTCATTCATAGCTTCAATATTAGTCGTTCCCGAACTTCTACATCTGAAAAGTCCTCAATGAACCAACCCTTGTTTCAAAATAAACCCAGAATTTTCTTTTAGGCAAAAGAAACCAAGAATCTAAATACTGGCGTTTTATAAAACTGAGAAACAATTACCGAACACACAACACAATGAGGATACTACCCACAATATGCCTCAGCAAAAAGGTGAATATTCATACTTGCTTTGCAGCTAAGAGGTTGACATCTAGAGCAGCTTTCTCTGCAGTATCGCCTTCTCCAAAAACAGTAGAACCAGCATTCACATCTATTGATACCAATGCTTCTGTCTGCTCTATCACTAAAGAACCCCCATTGGATAGAACAACCCTAATAAATGGAGTTGCATACTTGAAAATTAATTTAGTTGAGGGTCAAGTAACTCTGACTTTAAGTTGAAGCTTAATGGCAGGTTAAATCAAAGGATTGATTGAATAAATTAACACTAATAACTCAAATTCGGGGTTAATAGCATATAGGATATTTGTGCAGTTGGCATAAAACCAAAAATTCAATTTAGTATATGCTTGTGGGATAGTTATATTTTTCATGTTTGATATAACTGGCTTTATATGATAAAAGTTAGATCCTGAACAAGCATGTATAAACTAATAATTTGCAATTTTTCAGATTATGTACATAAGATCCTTCATTGTACATCTACCCAATCAAGATGGCATGGTTCACCTGTATCACACCAAACCAATTTTTGCTTTTATACAAGACGAAGATAGCGTAGTATCACACCTTTTAGAAAGAATGCTGTTTATCTCTTCTTCAATTTTGTACTCGTCAAAAATGGGTGTTCTTTTATCATACATTTCTACCCTCTCACAAAGCTCTGGGGCCTTTTCTTGGAGATAACTCATTACCTGGGCAAATTAAAGAATCAAACTCAGATTTCTGATTATTTGTATATTGGGATATACACACAAATAAAAAAAATTATATTAGTAAGCATTTTATCAATCATAAGGTTGTCAAATAAGTTTGTTGTGAATATAACCTATCCCTTGATTATTTAAATTTATTTAGTTCACTGAATGTGCTTAATTGCAAGTCCATTATAGTATTAAAGATAACATTTTATAATGCATAGTGTTGATATATTTGTATGTTTTCAGATTAGTAGCTTTGTTAGGGTCCTTATGATAAAAGGACATTATAGAAAGGTCGAGGGACTTGGTTGTAAGTTGTAAGCTCTATATAAGCCCAAGGGCTCATCTAATAAAATAACAACTTTTTTGGCTGAAACATCTTTTCATAGCAACAAACATTCACTTACCTCATGATACGTACGAGGAGAGTCAACTACCATTCTTTTGACCTGAGAAAAAAATCACCCCTAATGAGTTAATTGTTTTGCATAATGGCTAAATAACTAGATGCACAACTCAACTATTGACTCAACCAAAATTACCAACAATAAGAGCTCTAGGCAACCATAAGTTCTTGTTGCTCTATGTGTCTTGATTAGGGGTATTCATTGGGTCTGGTTTATTTGGTTTTCAACCGAACAGAAAAAGTTCGGATTAAATGGTTTGATTTTTCACAGATCGGTTAGGTTGAAGTTTTGAATTACTCCGGATTTTATATTTGGTTCGGTTTAGATTTTTCAAAACCAAAAAGGCCGAACCAACCGAACTATATGATTCAAATCCATGTTACAGTTTTTGGACTTCAAATCAAGAAAATTTTCGGTTTGTATATTTTAGAACATCGACATATTTTGTATGGAATTGAACAATGTATGTATTGTCAACAACCAATATTTATTTCTATGATTATTAAATGATATTTGTGTATGTATTGAGTTCTAACCAAAATTTAATCTCTCTTATTTCGGTTCAACCGAACAAACTGAAATTGAATGTGGTTATTTTGGTTCGGTTGACAAGTTAAATTTGGCTAATTCGGATATATTTTTGAAAACCGAATAAAACTTTGGTTTGACTATTTTAATTCTGTTTTAACCCAACCGACCCAATGAACACCCCTAGACTTGATCACATTCAAAATTTTAATATAGATCCAAGCCAAACACAGATGATTAGAGGCTCTTCACAAAGAACACCAGGTTGGCAAAACAAGACTAAAAAAACAAAGACAAAGCGTTAAACCTTGTCATTAAATAAATCTTGGACAACAGAAAGGGTCTGAGGCATGGCGTGCAGCAACACAGGCACAGCCCCTTCAACGCCCTCGTCAGCAGCTCTTGCCGCTGACCTGGCACGCTCAGTAATCTCCTTCCAGGTCGAAAGAAGCCCATACAATTCCTTCTGTAGCTCCTCTAATGAGTGACCTGCTGCCACGGTTCGCACTACCAGGCCGATGCCTGGTGGTGGCTTGAGGCCCTTTTTTGCTATTAATTTCAGACGGGTCTTCTCCAACCTGGAAATTTTTCCTGACACACCAATCTTGTCCTTTTCAGAATCTAGCACCTGAGGAATTTTCTATATGTCAATTTGTTTTGTTGTTTTAAACTTTTAGTAATTAGGCCAAGCCCTCAGTATTAAAGTAGCTTTAATTACCGGAACCAGTTGGAACCATTGTTGCCCCGGCATGGCAATATTTATTCTGGCCGTAATAGAAAGGTCATACTGGCCTGGGTCCAATCCCAATTGCTGGTAAATGGTCTCTATTAAACCCCAATTGCTGGTAAATGGTCCGATGGGCATTGGACCAAATTCGATCCGAACCCGGTTGGAGCCGTCCGATCCACATCAAGATTCGTGTGGACTTGATCTGCGTGAATCTTAAAGCTGTCTGCGTGGATCTTGATGCGGATTGGAAGGCTCCGACCGGGCATCGGACCGCCCCAGATTCTGTGGCAGACGCCTGTTCTTATTACTTATATATGTATGTCTTTATTTTTTTTTGGGGGGGTGTACTAACAATATTAGCCCTGATCATGGTCAGACCCAAGAGCTTCAATGAGGTGGTGATCATGTCAGCACAACTGAAATAAATAACTCTTTAAAAAGAAAAAGAAAATATTTCTGCTAAAGAGGTGCTACTAACCAAAAATCGACTGCTTAGTTTTGGATAAGGGGTGAGTGTAGGGCTCTTTTTGGGAAGTTCTTCTTTTTTAACTTGAACTATAATCTTTGTACCTTTCTTCACATTAACCCACTGATTCCTCTTTTTATTATTTCCACCTTGCAATGGCTCAAACACAGAATCGGCCACCTCCACATCCTCCCCAAACTCATCTTCTATCTCCTCACCCTCGCCTTCATTAACCCCCTCCAAATCCTCCTCTCTCTCCTCCTCTTTCTCACCTGTGGTATAAACAAATGGTTTTATAGATTGCTTAATTTCCATGAAACCTTGCCTCATACCAATATCAACAAATGCCCTTTTTGAATGAGGCACGAGCTCTGTAATTACCCCTAGGTATATATCATCTTTATGCACCTTATGTTTTTCTGATTCCAGCAAAAGCTCAACAAGCTCCCCTTCCTCCAAAACTGCAATCCTTTGCAAGGTGCACACCGAGGAATTGACTAGTATGACAGTGGACCCCACATCCACCTCCCTCGGGGGACGCACGACAACTGCCTCTGTTTGTTCTTCAAGTAGTGAGTATAGTTTGGCATATGTAAAGTCAATTAACCGTGATACTTCTATAAGGTCATATTTTTCTCTTTGTAACTTGGAGTTGGAATTCTCAATGCAATCATGGCCATAGATTTGGATAATACTCTGGTCATCTTTACTTGTAGTGCCATTTTTATTTTCCAGAATCTTCTGCTCACCTGCCAATCACTGAGAGTAATTAAAATATCCAGCATCATAACAAAGAAATATACAAAGAAATAAATAATCAAAATTGTATAGTAGTTCCATTGTTGGAATGGGACCATCTTTTGATTCATTTTGTGGAGTCGTCGAGTCGTCATGAGTGTTGTGCAAATACTTCTTGCATTCTCTTCGAATACTGTTTCTAATAATTAAAATTAGCATCAGAATCTAAAGCCTTCATTTCTTCGGAAAATGTCACTCAAAATTTCTAAACTTTTCTATTCTATTTCATTTTATTACCATCATGAAACTTAGAAGGAAAAAAGTAAAAAAAATAAACAATTTATGCGGTTGAATAGCAAATTATTGAGAAAATACATAATATAAAATTACACTCATATGAATTAATTCTCCCCAGCTTTGAATCGGCCTCCCCATCATGCTACTTTATAAGAGAAATGCCAAAAAGTAAAATAAAAGCAATCAACAAATTTGAAATTATTATTCGACCAAATACCTGGAGAGAGAGCTTGTTGGGCTGGATGGGCTAATGGATCTATTGTAAAGCCCGAATCCAATAGCCAAGATCCCCATGAAGGAAGGGGAAACCTATGTATTGACTCACGCATCCAACAATCCATAACCTTAATCAAGTCATCCCCTCTAGTTGAGACAGGAACAGAGAGAGAATACTCAGGTCCCGGTCTCCATTCTATAACTGAAGAGGTATGCCTTATGATATAGTTATACTTGAAGTTGATTCCCCATGGTACCTGAAAATACATGTAAGCTTCAGCGAAGTGGCATTGATGGCCAAAAGAATGTAAATATAAAACCAACAAACTGGTCGATACCAGTATTGGACCTGACATAAAGTTCCAAAGACTCAGTCATACACTTCAGATCAAATACAACTAAAGATTGTTTCAGAAAAATCAGATTGAACTTTTTAACTTCTTTGCAAAAGCAACACAATAACTCTCTTTATTATTAGCAAACACAGCTAAGTAATTATTGTATTTGGGTCTAAGTTATTTGACACCAGAACTCATCATTAGATCGAGTTTATACAAACTGTGGATTGCTTTCGTTTTTGACAAGTTCACCTGACAAACATCAACTTATTCAAATGCTGCTTTACAAGTTAATATTGTAAAGTCAGGGTAATTTAGCTTTCTTTTCTGTCCCTCCTTGCAAATATGGAAATACTAGGTTCATATTTGCAATTGAGCTACAGTATTGTGTTATCGTACTTTAATTTGGGTTTCCCACAAATTGGAGGTGTGAAGCGAACGAGAGAAAGGAATAGCCTGATGTGGGTCCCAGCAGCCCAATGAATCTGGGCCCCCTGTTATGTATACTACTCCATCTGTGATGTCTGCTTCTATGCTCCATATTACTGTACAATGTGCTTTACAAGCCACACTGGAAACATCTGAAATAATAACAAAAATTAAGTTGATTGGTCTGATCTACATAATACATGCATGAATTACAGTATCAGATATAGAATAAGGAACTCCTTCACAGAACCATTATTTCACTTTATTGACAGATGAAACCAAATATTTTGCATATTAGTAAGTAATGCTCCGCAAGTAAAAACAAGGTTAAGGGAAGCAAAAGTGACCACATTGTCCCTACTTTTTCCATATTTACTCAAACTAACATTCTATAAGTAGCTCAAGAAATTTGCAGCTTAGACCCCAATCATGTTGACTTGATTTTTTTACACAACTTTGTGCAGTAAACACAAAACGTTATTACCACTAGCAAATTTGCCAATATAATGGAATACAGCTTCTATATAACTCTGGCTTGCAATTGGGCATTGTTTGTTAGAAACTAAATATCTAAAACTGAATGGTGTTAGTTAAAATAAGAAAACATTGGGGTACTATTGGCAAACAACGTAAAATCTTGTTCTACAATTGCAAATAATCCAGTAACTTCTCACAATTCAATCGAATTGTAAAATTGCAAATACTATACAACGATCGGATAGGATTGGATAGGGACCCCTGTTCACTGATTGCTGGGTTTAGGATGCAATTCAGAAAAAGGAAGGCTATGCTTGATTGTGTTTATATAATATGGTGGCTGAGATCACTCAATAGTACCTTCAAACAGGGTTAGAAAGGGTTTAAGGGGGGTTTTAGTATG
Organism: Carex parvula; assembly: GCA_025461045.1. Classification (NCBI taxonomy): domain Eukaryota; kingdom Viridiplantae; phylum Streptophyta; class Magnoliopsida; order Poales; family Cyperaceae; genus Carex; species Carex parvula. Next base: position 698,504 of record JAJGRW010001192.1, on the reverse strand, counting down.
TGTTGTTGTTTAATTTAATTGCAGGAGTGCTAATTGTAAGATGTAAGAACTTCTTATTTTCTTTAATGAAAACTGGTGGAAAATTTTGCTAGAAAAAAGAAAAAAATCTATAATAAGACATGCAGAGCAAACCTCATAATAAGCTTAGCAGAAGTGGGTCAAAGATGTAGCCTCCTTACAAATACATAATAAAAATTAATAAATAAACAAATACATAAACAAACAAAGAAGGCATGCAGTGACAGACCAGATCTTTGAGACAGAGATGGAGAACTGAAGGAATGAGTTTGAAGAGCGAAATGAGTAGTGCCGACATTATCCTTTGAATCAGTTGAATAACTGAAATACCTGTATAATGATAGTGGAATTGGTTAGCCTTAAATCAAAATTATTAGCCAATTTCGTACGAATTGGAAAAAGTGTGTGTAAAATTAGTGAAAATTGGAGTTTAAAGTTAACGTGCAAGGGTTTGATTGGAAACTGCCAGTGAAATAGAATAAGAAAACCCTTTTAATCAGACGACACAAGCTGGAGCAACCAAAGAAGGTGCGGCGGACATTAGAGAGAGAGGAGGATAGATGCGAAGAGGAACAGCACATTATCTCCATTGGACCTCCTCTCTTAGAAGGAGAGATGCAAACGCTAGAGAGAGGAATTGGTGGAGGGCAAAGAGAAGCCATGGCCATGGAGATGGCACTGCATGTCAGTGGCGAGAGATTCCGAACGAAGGGTTTTAGAGGAGATAAGAACAATAAGGCTCTGATCGGAACCAAGAAGCACAAAATTTCAATTCAATTCAATAGAGATGACTTCAATAGAGACGAAATAGAATTGAAATTTTCTGATAGGAAACAATGTTTAAATGACAAGAATTCATTTGATGAAACTATAAAAAGGTCAGCTAGTTCTTATAATTTACCATTTATGCCATCGGAAGACAGCGGAGAAGAAGAGAAGCAGACGCGAAGAAGAAGAGGAGGAGATTTTTGTCTTATCAGTTTATTCCGTACATTTCTCATCAAATTCCATCAATTTGTGGAGGATTTCATCACGCGATTTGGCCTCTCTAAAATCACATCGACTGAAATCATTTCTCATCGCTTCTCTGCTTCCGATCGGTACTACGACTCGAATTCCATTTCCAATTCGTATTTCTTTGTTTTTTTACTCGTTCCGATCAGAGCCTAACTCGGAACTCATTTCGTATCATATTAGATCAGGACCGTCTAATCAGAATCCGCACGAATCCGTGCATTCTACCTCGGTCCGGATTGGCCCGATGAGAAATCCGACGGTGCTGATCTAAACAGAAATATTCTGTTATCTCAGTGTAATTTAGTAATTTAACTTGAATAGGAGAAGAACAATAACTCAGAATCCTCTCAATTTGAAGTAGGAATGTCAAAGGGTACCATACGGATCGGGGAGCATTTTCATAGCCGTACCCGTTATGATATTGAAATTTTTTTTAATTTTTATCCAGCTTTTCGAATACAGTACGGATCAGATAAACAGATAAAAAAATGTCATTTACATCTCGATTTGTAATTTCGATAAACTATTTTCAAAAAAATAAAAATAAATAATGAATACAACTAATTTGTATTATGAAAATTTAGTAAAATATAAAATTTTATTATATTATGTATTATCTTCATACAAATATATATCTATATGTATAATTTTATTTTTAAAAATTATCTTACAAAATAACGTGTAAGATAACGAAAAAATCGTTATCTTATCCGTACCCGATAAGCTAATGAAAAAAAAATCTTACTCTTACTCATTTTTTCGGATACAATATGACTCGGATAAACGGATAAAAAGATGTGATTGACACCCCTATTTCGAAGAGGTTAGGTGATCCGTCAGGAGATGATTTCTCTTTCCGATGGTTTATTCGATTCTTTTATCCGTAACATTTTCAAAATGACGTGACGGTCACATACTTTGACACTCGGACTATTTTTTAAAAAGCCGATGCCTTCCGTATTCGAAAACGTCAGTGCAAATTGCACGCACGCTGATATACCAACACTGTCCAAATTTTTTTTTTCCGTCTCCCCTGGACGTTATAGAGAATAACAACTCAAGTTTTTTTATTTTTTTTTTCCGAACTTTCTGGACATGATAGAGAATAATGTCCTGCGTTAATCGTAAATCTACTAATCAGGTCGGGATGGTCCATAACATTTCCTAGACGTTATGAACAATGAAATTTTTCCTATACGTTGAAATTCGACAAAAACATTCCTCATTACCGATATTTTTTAATTAAAATTCCTATTAATAAAAATTTCGGCAAAATGAGAACCATGCAAGTCTTGTGATTTGGAATAAGAATCTGTCACCACATGCATTTTTCTTTTGTGGTCCTTTTCTCATCTCAACTCTTCTATAAAATTGCAAATCTGTTGGTAATATCCAAATTGCAAATATATAGAGAAAGCACGGAAAGGGAGGGTTGAAGAAAGCCATTTTTTTTAAGGGTAAATAGTTAAAATAATAACATTTAGGGGTCTAGAAAATGAGAATTGGAGGACATTAAATAGATGCATTTTTTGTTGTTGTGTTATTTGATTTCCTCCAATATCTTATCTTCAAATGCCTCTTTCTGAAGGCTTTTTTGAAAAAGAAAAAACAAATAGTTGATCGGAACTTGAATTTAAGTCACCATAATAACAAATTAGAATTCTAACTCCTAAACTACAAACACACATGTGATAATTTATGAAGGCTGAATTATATAAAAACTTTAAAAAATAAAAATTCAATTATATTTCAATATACAAAATTAAAAATTCTGAAATCATAGGGTGGCTGAGCACCCTGGACTATACATAAATCCGCCCCTGAACGCATGCATTTAAACAAAATTTAATTCTAACCATAAATTCAAATTTGCATTAAGTTTAACTATTTGCTCAAAAATAGGAATTTTACCGCTACTCTTTGCAAAAATGGATTAGCTTTTCCCATCTACAAAATACTTCCGTAATATATTCCTATTAATTTAAAGAGTTAAAAGAAAACAATGGTTCAAATAAACTTTGCATGAATCGACTTTTTCCTTTTGCATGAATTATTTGAACCATTGTATGAATCAAATAAAGAGTTAAAAGAAAACAATGGTTCAAATAAACTTTGCATGAATCAGACTTTTTCCTTTTGCATGAATTTTGTTTCCTTTTGTTTCCAGGTCTTGAAAATAAAATAAATCCTAATTGCAGGAAAAAAATGTTAAGCTTTACCATAAACAAAGGGACTATTTGTACAATGACATGAATCATGTTGCACCGCTCTTTAATTTCTTAATGAGAAAGTGGCCACGGCTCCTTAAATTCTTATTTGGAAAGTGACCGCGGCTCCTTAAATTCTTTTTGCGAAAGGGGCCGCTTGAATTCTTAGTTCTTGTGTCTCGAACCTGTAAGCCTCTCATGTCTATGATTTCCTGTTGGTCTCCTTTCATATATAGTAACTCAAATTTTCCCCGACTGAATGCATCCACCCGCTGTTAATTTGAGAAAAAAAAAAGTGCATGACTGTCTATTTTTAGTATCAGTACACACAGAAAAAGAGATCCTTTGATGCTAAATACGACATACAAGTTTTTGGTATTGTTATGTACAGCTGGACTCTTGAATAAATTACAATTGATGATTTGATTAAAAAAGAGAGAGAGAGAGAGATCATTTGAGGTTAAATTCAAATTTAAATTGAATCTTAAATAAGGGTTCAATTTTATATTTTTGTAACTTTTTTTTTACTATTTTAAACAATAGGGCATTTTAACCCTACTCTTTTACATATATGCAAGTTAGCTAGCAGAGGCCAAATCGTGTTAAAACTGGCTAACCATGGAACCAAGGGTAACAGCAACTTGATTGAGGATCTAGTAGCCCAGTTGGAGATGTAGTTACTCTCTTGACATCTATGGGCAATTTTGTGAAAAGCGAGAAAAATAGCAATACCTTTAAAGAGATGCGCACATTAAGAGAAACACTCAACACAGCCAGCTTAATACTGTTGCCAGATCTGAGGTAGGAGTTCACGTGCTTGTCAACCCGCAGCATTAAATTGGGCCATGTTTTAGGATTTTCCGGATCAGGCCTGTGATTTGATGAGGCCTGTTTAACCAAAAGAATCAAAATACATTATAACACCTAAAATAAAAGAGGAGGGTTCAAATGCCTCCATTTTTTTTGTCTCCATCATGCCTCCATCTATTATTTTCTAATAACAAAAAATTTAGTTAAAAAAAAAAAACGTTAGATGTGATCAATATTATTTTCTCTACATGCACATAAAAAATTACCACTTTTTTATTTTGGTTTTCTATGAATCAATAAGTTCAAAAATCAACGTCCATAATTTATCCATGTCGGTGTATTTTTGCAAACTCTTGATACTAATCAAAACAAAATCGAAATGTCTTGACCTTTTATGTGCATAGAAAAAATATTATAGATCATATCTAATGGTTTTGTTTTGACATTTAAGTTTTAAATTTCCAGTTATTTTAGTTCTAAAAATGGAGGCATTTGAACCCTCAAAATAAAAAAAGCTACAAGAAAAGAGAGTACGATAGTATCAAGGAGGGGCCAAACAGGAGAAGTGACACTGGTATATAATGGTATGCAACAGCACAGGTTTTACTGTCAATTTCATTCTTTCTTCCTTCTTTTCACAATCCAAAGTTGTAATATTCAAGCCTATCCTGAGGTTAATTAGATCTAATTGAAGAAATGATGGACTTGGAGACTTAATTAGGTTAACTTTGGGTTAAATGTAAAATTTATGGAACATTTACCAGACAAATCAGATCTGCAACTGCCATTGAAACTTAAAAAGGACTTACAAGAAAGCGGCGAATATGATTTTCAATTTTCATAAAGGCCATCTCTAGAGCCTCAACCCGGCCGGTACCTGGGCAACAGATGCACGGCTGACTAATCATAAATGGGACACTCGGCCTTACCTACATTATAACACATGCAAATATCTTTTACTCTCACCTCAAAAAAAAATATATATATATCTTTTACTCAATATACCCATTGGATTGGCTGAAGGTAATTGAAACATTATCTGATGCAAAATTACACTACGAAATTCTTAGTCAAATCTTAGTATTATAATAGAGGAGGCTATGGTAATATGCATATTACACAGCAGCCCGCGCTATGGACCCATATTTCCGTTTTAAAGTCCAAAAAGTCGATCTGAACCGTTCAACATGATCTTCATAAGAAAATGTACTTGAAGACCAAATTTTACATTTTTTTTAGAATTTATAATATTTTTTTAAATAGGTCGAAAATCACTTGATTTGAAAGTTCTAGACCGTAATAAGCATATTACCATAGCCTCATCCATAATAATATACTAGCACAAAAGGGGGTCCAAAGGGCTCCATTGCGAGTTAATTTGTACAAGTTGGGATAACTGGAAGCTCAAATTGAGGCTTAATCACACACACACACACACACACACTTGGAGATGGACGTATTAAAGTGAGATATATACCCTTTTCCTAGAAAGCTCCATCAAGCCGTGATCTGAGAGCTCATAAACTTTAACTTTAGAACGATCTCGTTTAACTGCCTCTGTCATCTCTTCAAACACCTTCCGTATACTTGCTGATGCAGTAAAGAGTAAATAAAATAATAAAGGCTTGTAGTTTGAGAGCATTGATGGAAGTAAAAGCAAAAAAAAAAAAGCTTAAAGTCCTGGTAACTTACATTTATCAGACATTTTAATGAAATCCACAACAATTATGCCGCCGAGATCTCTCAAACGCAACTCCCTTGCAATCTTAAAAAAAGAAAAGAAAAGATATTTATGGTACATTTTGCGAATAACACCCTAGTAGGTTATGATACTTGAGAATAGAACTCAATATCTTGATATTTGGAATAATTTGCCCTAGCACCAAAGAGTCCTTTTTTCTAATACAAAATCAAGCCAAGCAGACTGAAAATATGGGATTCAGAGCTCAGCTTTTGTTTTACTTAATCTATTTATATGGTTGAGGGTTAAATCTATTCAGAGCTCAGCTTTTGTTTTACTTAAAGAGAGTGCAAGATTATTGAAAATATACAAAATTTTGCATGGTACATCCAAATTCATTAAATAGTGTGTGTAATATGCAAAACAGGATGTAACATAACCTCAACTGGATATATCTTGCAAAAAAATTTCATTTCCCACCAAAACAAGAAATCAGAAGGGAAATATCTCCCCTTAAATTCAGGTAATTTGCAGTCTCCTACTTACTAAATGTCCTCATGTCACCCATTGACCTAACTCATTTGTACCTTGAGTATTAGTTGTACCCAAACTTCTACGTCTGAAAAGTTCCCAATGAACCACAAATCCTTGTTTCAAAATAACCCAGAATTTTCTTGTTGGCGAAAGAAACCAAGAATTTAGATACTGGTGTTTTATAAAACTAAGAAGCAATTCCTAAACTATTCAATAAAATCAGGACTAATTTCTGGTTCTTCCAGACTGCAAATGGTGATCTGCTAAGACTTTACGGGCCCCGCATGGAAACTTCCAAACAAATCAGAACATAATGAGAATACTCCCCACAAAATATGCCTCAACAAAAAGGTAAATTCATACTTGCTTTGCAGCTAAGAGGTTGACATCTAGAGCAGCTCTCTCTGCAGTATCGCCTTCTCCAAAAACACTAGAACCAGCATTGACATCTATTGATACCAATGCTTCTGTCTGCTCTATCACTAAAGAACCCCCATTCGATAGAGCAACCCTAATAAATGGAGTTGCATACTGGAAAATTAATATAGTTGAGGGTCAAGTAATACTGACTTTATGTTGAGGCTTAATGGCAGGTTAAATCAAAGAATTGATTGAATAAATTAACCCTAATTACTCGAGTTTGGGGTTAATAGCATATAGAATATTTGTGCAGTTGGCATAAACTGAAAATTCAAATTAGTATATACTTGAGGCATAGTTAAATTTTCGCATATGATATAACTGGACTAATATCATAGAAGTTATATCCAGAACAAGCATGTATAAACTAATAATATGCATTAATTTCAGATTATGTATATAAGATCCATAATTGTACATCTACCCAATCAAGATGGTACGGTTCACCTGTCTGGTGCAAATGGCCTTCGCACCAGAGTACAGACCAAATCAATTTTTGTTTTTATACAAGATGAAGATAGCGGAGTACCACACCTTTTAGAAAGAATGCCGTTTATCTCTTCTTCAATTTTGTACTCGTCAAAAATGGGTGTTCTTTTATCATACAATTCTACCCTCTCACAAAGCTCTGGGGCCTTTTCTTGGAGATAACCCATTACCTGGGCAAATTAAAGAATCAAACTCAGATTTCTGATTATTTGTTTATTGGGATATACACACAAATAAAAAAAAAATTATATTAGTAAGCATTTTATCAATCATAAGGTTGTCAAATAAGTTTGTTGTGAATATAACCTATCCCTTCATTATTTAAATTTATTTAGTTACTGAATGTGCTTAATTGCAAGTCCATTATAGTATTAAAGATAGCATTTTATAATGCTAGCAACAAACATTCACTTACCTCATGATACGTACGAGGAGAGTCAACTACCATTCTTTTGACCTAAGAAAAAAATCACTCCTTATGAGTTAATTGTTTTGTTATGCAAAACAAAAATCAATAAGAAATGGCTAAATAACTAAATGCACAACTCAACTATTGACTCAACCAAATTACCAATAATAAGAGCTCTAGGCAATCATAAGTTCTTTTTGCTCTATGTGACTTGATTAGGGGTATTCATTGGGTCTGGTTTATTTGGTTTTCAACCGAACAGAAAAAGTCCGGATTAAATGGTTCGGTTTTTAATGGATCGGTTCGGTTGAAGTTTTGAATTACTTCGGATTTTATATTTGGTTCGGTTTAATTTTTTTATTGTTTTGAAAGTAGTTTTTATATAGTTCAGCCCCCCTTATAAAATGCTAAATGTGTGCTTGTAGTCTAATGGTTAGAATTTCACTTTGTGGTTGTGGAGACTCGGGTTCAAATCCCAACTACGACATTATGCATTTTACTATTTAGCCCCCCCTCATCTAAATTTCCTTGTTTCACCCTTGAAAACAACAGGGGCAGAACTAGAAAATTTAGATGGGGGGGGGGGGGGGGGGGGGGGTGTAAAATTTAAAATGAATAATGTATGGCCAAGACTTGAACCCAAGGCTCCACAATAACAAATTGGAATTCTAACCACTACGCTACAAGCACACATGTGATAATTTATGGGGGGCTGAACTATATTTAAACTTTTAAGAAAAATAAAATTTCAATATACATGTTTAAAACTTTTGAAATCATGGGGGTGGCTAAGCACCCCCTGGGCTATACATAGACCCACCCCTGTCAGAGTCTATACATGAAGAACACCGAGTTTGCAAAACAAGACTAAAAAACAAAGAAAAATACTTCAACCTTGTCATTAAATAAATCTTGGACAACAGAAAGGGTCTGACGCATGGCACCGCGCAGCAACACAGGCACAGCCCCTTCTACGCCCTTGTCAGCAGCTCTTGCCGCTGACCTGGCACGCTCAGTAATCTCCTTCCAGGTCTCAAGAAGCCCATCCAATTCCTTCTGTAACTCCTCTAATGAGTGACCTGCTGCCGCGGTTCGCACTACAAGGCCGATGCCTGGTGGTGGCTTGAGGACCTTTTTTGCTATTAAGTTCAGATGGGTCTTCTCCGACCCGGAAATTTTTCCTGACACACCAATCTTGTCCTTTTCGGTATCTAGCACCTGAGGAATTTTCTATGTGTCAATTTCTTTTGTTGTTTTAAACTTTTAGTATTTAGGCCAAGCCCTCAGTATTACAGTAGATTTGGCAGATACCTATTCTTATATTACTTCTATGTATTTCTTTATGTGCTTTAGGAGTTTACTAACAATATTAGCCCTCAACTGATATGCCCTGATCATGGTCAGACCCAAGAGCTTCAATGAGGTGGTGGTCATGTTACAGTGGGTTTTCAGAACATGAAACTTCATTTTATTCTTCCTTTCAATGAGGTGGGTTTTCAGAACATGAAACTTCATTTTATTCTTCCTTTCAATGAGGTGGTGGTGTCTGGTTGAGACCTAAACCATGGAATAAGGGGTTTATGTCTCAGTTATTCCACCAAACGCAGATTATTTAGGCTGGCCTAACTAGGCGTAACTCTAAAATTATGCCTCTAAATTTAAACCACCTATCAAGGTGACTTAAGAGTTAGTCTCCCTACGGCCCCACTGTCAGCGACTATCCAATTTTTTTCCCCTCTCTCTCCCTTCTTTGATCGATACTATTTGTTAACAGCTTAGGGTATGACATAGCTTTAGACCTCAACCAAACATTAAGCTTAGGCTGCCCTATGTTGGTAATCAACTTAGGCCTCCAAAACATAGGCCTCAACCAAACACCAGCACATTAGTCTGGACATATGTGCAGCACAACTGAAATAAATAACCCTACAAAAAAAATAAGAAAATAGATCTGCTAAAGAAGTACTACTAACCAAAAATCTACTGCTTAGTTTTGGATAAGGGGTGAGTTTAGGGCCCTTTTTGGGGAGTTCTTCTTTTTTAACTTGAACTATAATCTTTGTGCCTTTCTTCACATTAACCCACTGATTCCTCTTTTTATCATTTCCACCTTGCAAAAGCTCAAACACAGAATCGGCCACCTCCACATCCTCCCCAAACTCATCTTCTATATTCTCACCCTCGCCTTCATTAACACCCTCCAAATCCTCCTCTCTCTCCCCTTCTCTCTCCTCCTCTTTCTCACCTGTGGTATAAACAAATGGTTTTATAGATTGCTTAATTTCCATGAAACCTTGCTTCATACCAATATCAACAAAAGCCAGTTTTGAACAAGGCACGAGCTTTGTAATTACCCCTAGGTATATGTCATCCTTTTGCACCTTATCTTTTTCTGATTCCAGCAAAAGCTCAACAAGCTTCCCTTCCTCCAAAACTGCAATCCTTTGCATGGTGCACACGGAGGAATTGACTAGTATGACAGTGGACCCCACTTCCACCTCCCTTGGGGGACGTGCGGCAACTGCCTTTGTTTGTTCTTCAAGTAGTGAGTATAGTTTGGCATATGTAAAGTCATGGCCATTGATTTGGATAATACTGTGGTCATCTTTTCTTGTAGTGCCATTTTTATTTTCCAGAATCTTCTGCTCACCTGCCAATCACTGAGAGTAATTAAAATATCCAGTATCATAACAAAGAAATAAACAAATAAATAATCAAAATTGTATAGCTTCATTATTGGAAGGGACCATCTTTTGATTCATTTTGTGGAGTTGTCATGAGTATTGTGCAAATACTTCTTTGCATTCTCTTCAAAAACTGTTTCTATTAATTGGAATAAGCCCCAGAATCTAAAGCCTTCATTTCTTCGGAAATTGTCACTCAAAATTTCGAAAATTTTCTATTCTACTCATTTTATTACCATCATAAAACTTAGAAGAAAAAGTATAATAAACATAGACAATTTATGCTGTTGAATAGCAAATAATTGATTAAAGACATAATATAAAATTACAGTTATATGAATTAACTCTCCCCAGCTTTTGAATCGGTCTCCCCATCGTGCTACTTTAAAAAATAAGTGTTAAAAAGTTAATTTAAAGCAATCAACGAATTCGAAATCATTATTCGACCAAATACCTGGAGAGAGAGCTTGTTGGGCTGGATGGGTTAATGGATCTATTGTAAAGCCTGAGTCCAATAGCCAAGATCCCCATGAAGGAAGGAGAAACCTATGTATTGACTCCCGCATCCAATAATCCCTAACCCTAATAAAGTCATCCCCTCCAGTTGAGACAGGAACAGAGAGAGAATACTCAGGTCCTGGTCTCCATTCTATAACTGAAGAGGTATGCCTTATGATATAGTTATACTTAAAGTTAATTCCCCATGGTACCTGAAAAACAATGGAGGCCCAAAGAAAGTAAATATAAAATTTTCGAAAATCAGCAAAACAATGGAAACCCAAAGAAAGTAAATATAAATTACAAACTGGTCAATACCAGTACCGGACCTGACATAAGGTTCCAAAGACCCAGTCATACACTTTAGATCAAATACAACTAAAGATCATTTCAGAAAATCAAATTAAATTTTCAACTTCTTTGTAAAAGAAACACAAACATTTTTCAAATGCAAACTGCCGATTGCTTTCATTCTTTATACAAACTGCTGATTGCTTTCATTTTTGACAAGTTCACCTGACAAACATTTTTTTTTCATAAGCCCGAAAAAAAGGATCGGCCCAACTTATTCAAATGCTGCTTTACAAGTTAATATTGTAAAGTAAGGGTAATGCAGCTTTCTTTTCCGTTCCTCCTTGCAAATATGGAAATACTAGGTTCTATTTGCAATTGAGATACAGTATTTGGTCATCATACTTCAATTTGGGTTTCCCACAAATTGGAGGTGTGAAGCGAACGAGAGAAAGGAATAGCCTGATGAGGGTCCCAGCAGCCCAACGAAACTGGCCCCCCTGTTACATATACTACTCCATCTGTGATATCTGCTTCTATGCTCCATAAAATTGTACAATGTGCTTTGCATGCCACACTAGAAACATCTGAAATAATAATAAAAATTAAATTGATATGTCTGATCTACATAATACATACACGAATTACAGTTTCAGATATAGAATAAGGAACTCTTTCGCAGAACCATTATTTCACTTTATTGACAAATGAAACCAAATATTTTGCATATTAGCAAGTAATGCTCGGCAAGTAAATACGTGGGAGTAGATCTAGGAATTAGAGTCACTTGACTCGTTGTAAATACGTTTTTTATCAATCGAATTGTAAGTAGGCATGAAAGTCACTAACCTTCAAAAAAGAATGCTCGGCAAGTAAAAACAAGGTTAAGGGAAGCAAAAGTGACTACACTGTCCGGTTGTCCCTACTTTTTCCATATTAACTCAAAACTAACATTTTACAAGTAGCTCAGGAAATTTGCAGCTTAGACCCCAATCATGTTGACTTGATTTTTTTTTTACATGACTTTGTAGTAAACACAAAATGTTATTACCACTAACAAAATTGCCAATATAAAGAAATACAGCTTCTATATAATTACGGCTTGCAATTGAGCATTGTTTGTTAGAAGCTAAATATCTAAAACTGAATGGTGTTAGTTGCAATAAGAAAACATTTGGGAACTATTTGCAAACAACGTAAAATCCAGTTCTACCTCAATACATAAATATGCATATGCTAAACTCTATACAAGTTACCAAAGCCTAAAATTGTAAATAATCCAGTAACTTCTTTTCACAATTCAATCGAATTGTTAAATTGCAAACACTATGCAACGATCGGATCGGATTGCAACTATGAATTAATTCTCCCCAGCTTTGAATCGGCCTCCCCATCGTGCTACTTTATAAGAGAAATGCCAAAAAGTAAAATTAAAGCAATCAAAAAATTTGAAATTATTATTCGACCAAATACCTGGAGAGAGAGCTTGTTGGGCTGGATGCGCTAATGGATCTATTTTAAAGCCCGAATCCAATAGCCAAGATCCCCAGGAAGGAAGGGGAAACCTATGTATTGACTCACGCATCCAACAATCCATAACCCTAATCAAGTCATCCCCTCCAGTTGAGACAGGAACAGAGAGAGAATACTCAGGTCCCGGTCTCCATTCCATAACTGAAGAGGTATGCCTTATGATATAGTTATACTTGAAGTTGATTCCCCATGGTACCTGAAAACACATGTAAACTTCAGAGAAGTGGCATTGATGGACCAAAGAATGTAAATATAAAACCAACAAACTGGTCAACACCAGTACTGGACCTGACATAAGGTTCCAAAGACCCAGTCATACGCTCTAGATCAAATACAACTAAAGATTGTTTCAGAAAAATCAGATTAAATTTTTAACTTACTTTGCAAAAGCAACACAATAACTCTCTTATTATTAGCAAACACAGCTAAGTAATTATTGTATTTGGGTCTAAGTTATTTGACACCAGCACTCATCATTAGATCGAGTTTATACAAACTGTGGATTGTTTTCGTTTTTGACAAGTTCAACTGACAAACAACAACTTATTCAAATGCTGCTTTACAAGTTAATATTGTAAAGTCAGGGTAATTTAGCTTTCTCTTACGTCCCTCCTTGAAAATATGGAAATACTAGGTTCATATTTGCAATTGAGCTACAGTACTGTGTCATCGTACTTTAATTTGGGTTTCCCACAAATTGGAGGTGTGAAGCGAACGAGAGAAAGGAATAGCCTGATGTGGGTCCCAGCAGCCCAACGAATCTAGGCCCCCTGTTACATATACTACTCCATCTGTGATGTCTGCTTCTATGCTCCATATTACTGTGCAATGTGCTTTACAAGCCACACTGGAAACATCTGAAATAATAATAAAAGTTAAGTAAGTTGATTGGTCTGATCTACATAATACATGCATGAATTACAGTATCAGATATAGAATAAGGAACTCCTTCACAGAACCATTATTTCACTTTATTAACAGATGAAACCAAATATTTTGCATATTAAGTAAAAACAAGGTTAAGGGAAGCAAAAGTGACCACATTGTCCCTACTTTTTCCATATTAACTCAAACTAACATTCTATAAGTAGCTCAGGAAATTTGCAGCTTAGACCCCAGTCATGTTGACTTGATTTTTTTACACAACTTTGTGCAGTAAACACAAAACGTTATTACCACTAGCAAATTTGCCAATATAATGGAATACAGCTTCTATATAACTCTGGCTTGCAATTGGGCATTGTTTGTTAGAAACTAAATATCTAAAACTGAATGGTGTTAGTTGAAATAAGAAAACATTGGGGTACTATTGGCAAACAACATAAATCCGGTTCTACCTCAAACACAAATGTGCATATGCTAAACTCTATAAAGTTACCAAAACCTAAAATTGCAAATAACCCAGTAACTTCTTTTCACAATTCAATCGAATTGTTAAATTGCAAACACTATGCAACGATCGGATCAGATTGGATAGGGACCCCTGTTCACTGATTGTTGGGTATAGGATGCAATTCAGAAAAAGAAAGGCTGTGCATAATTTTGTGCTTAGATACTATGGTGGCTGAGATCACTCAGCAGTACCTTCCAACAGGGTTAGAAAGGGTTTAAGGAGGGTTTTAGTATGTGTTGTTATTTAATTTAATTGCAGAAGTGTTAATTGTAAGATGTAAGAACTTCTTATTTTCTTTAATGAAAACCGGTGGTACAATTTACAGAATAAAGAAGAAGAAAAAAATCTATAATAAGACATGCAGAGCATACCACATAATAAGTTACCTAGAAGGGAGTCAAATATGTAGCCTCCTTGCAAATACATAATGAATAATTAATAAATAAACAAAAATATAAACAAACAAAGAAGCATGCAGTGACAAACCAGATCTTTGAGACATAGATGGAGAACTGAAGGAATGAGTTTGAAGAGCGAAATGAGTAGTACCGACATTATCCTTTGAATCATTTGAATGACTGAAATGCCTGTATAACCACAATGGAATTGGTTAGCCTTAAATCAAAATTATTAGCAAATTAAGTACGTCTTAGAAAAGCATGTGTAAAACTAGTGAAAATTGGGCCTTAAAAGTTAAAATAAAATAAAAAATTAGTAGGGATAGAAATTGCCAGTGAAATAGAATAAGAAAACCCTTTTAATCAGACGAAACAAGCTGGAGCAACCAAAGAAGGTGCGGCGGACGTTAGATAGAGGAGAGGAGAGATGCGAAGAGGAATAGCACACTATCTCCATTGGACCTCCTCTCCTAGAAGGAGAAATGAAAACGCTAGAGATAGGAAATGGTGGAGGGCAGAGAGAAGCCATGGCCATGGAGATGGCACTGCATATCAATGATTTCTCTTTCTTTGAAGAAAGCAGTGACGATAGATATTCCGAACGAAGGGTTTTAGAGGAGATAAGAACAATAACTCTTTCTTCAAAAAAAAAAAAAAAAATCACAATAACTCGAACTCCTGGAAGAAGAATTCACATCACCTGAGGTAACAGAAATATTATGTTTAGATCCGGAGCGTGTAATCAGAATCCGCACGAATGCTAAAGGACTTTGTGCCTTTACGTCGGTCCTGATGGACTCATATTCTGATCGGACGGACCAGATCTAAATATAAATATTCTGTTACCTCAGAGGAATATAACTCGAATAGGAGATTTTAACAATAACTCGAATTCTCTCAATTTTCGAAATTATCTATAGAATTTTCAAAAAAGAAAATTAATTTCATATATACCCGTCAAAAACTTTAAAATTACATATTTCTCCCTCTAAAATTCATAATACTATATTTGTCCTTCTAAACTTCAAAAACTCACAAAATTTACCAAATTTACTGTTTTTTCCTATTAAAATTCATTTAAATATATAAAGTACCCATTTTACATTTTGGTAACAAAATTAAAAAAAAATATGTAGCATGTTTCAGGAAAAATATCGGTCTTCTAATTTCCCTACTTTTGATGCATACACAGTGACATTTGGATATATGCTTGTGTAGCGTCAAAAGTAGAGAAATGACACATTTATTGTCTTTGAAAACCGACTAATTAAAAGACTAATATTTTTTCTAAAACATGCTATATTTTTTTATTTTCTTAATAAAGGGCAAATGAGTATTTTATATATTTAAAATGAGTTTTAATAGAAAAGACAACAAAATAGATAAATTTGTGAGTTTTTGAAGTTTAAAAGGATAAATATGATATTATAAATTTTAGAGGAAATATGTAATTTCGAGGTTTATGTGTACAAATATTACAGAAGTAGAAAATTGAAAACTACAAATAACGAAATTGACTATTAATGTACAAAATTGTAGTAATTTTAAATTTCCTTAGAAAAATTATTTCGGCTTCAATAAATAAAAATTACATAATTATCAAAAATAAGAAACTTCAACTCAATTTTTATGTACTTCAAACATTTTTTTTTTGCGTCCAAAAACGGTCCTTTATGAACTATGTCCCATGATTCATGTAGATCTTTTGTAAAGTTTCCAAATAAGAAATTGGAGTTTCTTATAAAAAATTATACATGTTTAAACGAATTTTCATTTGCATTTTTTGCTGGATTTTTTCAGCCTGCATAATTAATTTTAATTAAAATAAATTAGTTATCAACAATTTAATTTAAAGTCTGAATTAATTATCAATAAATTAATTTTTTTGATTATTTTTAATTTACATAAAATTAACAAGTATTACGACAAAAACAATATTACAGATAAAAAAAATTAATTTGTACCATGTTCTGAGATTTTCTCAATTCGGAGCTATGAACTTTTTTTTTTATATTACAGATAAAGAAAAAATTGGCATCTTGAAGCTGCATCTGCATGAAGGCGTAAACCATGAGGAGACTGCAGTGACATATGAACTGATAGGGGTGTTCAACCGGTCGGTTTGGGTCAAACCGAACTTTTTTTGCCGAACCGCGGTTTGAACCAAATTTTGAAAACTCAACCAAACCG
Source organism: Carex parvula (assembly GCA_025461045.1). Classification (NCBI taxonomy): domain Eukaryota; kingdom Viridiplantae; phylum Streptophyta; class Magnoliopsida; order Poales; family Cyperaceae; genus Carex; species Carex parvula. The sequence continues at coordinate 681,932 of JAJGRW010001192.1, read as the reverse complement.
ACCGAATTAAAATTCCAAACCGATCTAAAACCGAACCGATTAAACTGATTTAAACTTCGGTTTGTTCGGTTGAACCGAATACAAACATTTGAAGTTACAAATAAACAGTTCAAAACCGGTTGGTTCGGTACAAACCGATTTGGATAACATTTTTGATAACCACACAAGCCGGTTTTTGATAAACCGATCCATTATAAACCACACAAAATAAACTGATCCATTTTTTATTAAACCAGTTGGTTCAGTTCAAACTGATTTGGAGATCCCAAAACCGACCGAACCATTTAAACCGAACTTCTTCAAAAACTAAACCGAACCGAACCATTTAAACCGAACAACCTATCCAATTAAACCAAAATTTGCCAGTTCGGTTTAAAACCGAATAAACCGATCCATTTGAACACCCCTATGAACTGTAGAGCATTTAAGACTGATTTTTTCATTAGTAGCATAAAAAAAAATATTGGCAGCGAGAAAAATTTCTACCATATTATTACAAATGTTAGAAATTTTTGTTATATGATTAATTAGCACAAACGATTCTTCAAAAGAATCAAACCGGACAGGTGATTTGGTCTGGTTTTTTTCTGATCAACCGACTAATCTGTTTTTGATAACATTGATTTTCTTATACTAAGTACTTTAGTCATAATTTGATAGTGTTTGAAATTCAGAAATCTTTGGAAAAAAAAAAAATTGTGACTGGTGAAGACAAACAAGATTTTGACAAATGGATAATCAAAATAAAAAGAGCAAAAGGATAATCTAATAAAAAGTCTGAAATATGCGAAACTACAAGTAGGATGTTACATCCAGTGTTCAGTATACAAATATTGTTTATGACAAAAAAAGGTAAGAATTTTTTGACAAAACAGATAGTGTTTCCTATTTTGATTACAAAAATATTGTTCACTGTCGGTTTCATTTGATGACAAAAAAAATAAGAGCAAAACTAGGGTGTGATATGCTCACTAAGAAAGTATGGTGAGCATAACTCCAAAAGTATATTAGATTGGCTTTAAACGGCGAATCTAAATCGTTGAAATCCATATACTTCACGAGTGATGTATGTACATACAAAATTTGAAACGTTTCGAATTTATTTGCTACAAGGTTAAGCGGTCAAAGAAATGAACCTTTTATAAGTTATTTTATAAGTTGTTTTATATATTCAATTTTCATCATTTCTTTAACCGCTTGACCTTGTAGCTAGGGGTGTTCATTGGGTCCGATTTAGTCAGTTTTGAATTGAACCGAATTAATTTGAACCAAATGGTTTTTTTTCAGTTTAATTGTTCGGTTCAGTTTATTTTTTAAAACCGAATTATAATTTCGATTCGGTTTGAAAATTTTCAAAACCAAAATAACCGAACCGACCGAACTTTTATATATTCTGAATTTGGTCCAGATCACTCCATTTTATTTCTTAAATAATTTCTTTAAATACTTCGATTTATTTCTTAATACTCCGGTTTATTTCTTAATGTAACTTCGGTTTATTATAAATCAATTGCTTTAAATAAAAAAAAATAATATATTTTAATTTGACCGAACAAACTGAAATAAAACTTTAATTCGGTTCTATTTTAGAAATCAAATTATTACTTTGGTTTGCCTAACCGAACCAATGAACACCCCAGCTTGTAACAAATAAATTCAAAACTTTTCAAATTTCATATGTACGTACATCACTCGTGAATTACATACCAAACCCTAAGCACATCCGGACAATAGGTTTGCTCAAATGATAAATAGAACTTAAAAAGTAAGAACTTTTTATTGAGAATTGTTGGGGCTTCACTGAAGCGAGGGCGCGAGGCGCACATCAATGTGGCGAGCGCACTCCAATTCACCACGCAGCTCCATATTCTTTCAATTCCTCAGCTAATGCTTATTTATCGTCGCTGGTGAGAGCAGCAACAAGTGCGCCAGCAATATGGGACTAAGAAAGAAGGAAGCGCCAAAGAAGTTTTGTTCCGGAGCTCTCAACTGACGAAGCCCAATTGTTGCAATTTTCCAGACAGTGAGCCTGTTAAAGCCCAATTCGGTTTCGGCCCAATAAATGTGAGTCTTATCTGGCACAATTTTGTTATTAGAAGCCTCTAATATCTGTTGTGGTCTTGTGGACATTTAATTAGCATTCCATTTCCAGAATTAATTGGAATTTAAGCAAATTCCCCTAAAATCTCTTGATATAAAGTACCTTTGTGATAATAAAAATCTGTGAGGTTGTTTGATAAAATTTCAAACAGACGGTATGTCCCAAAATTAATGAAAAAATAAACATTAATTGAATTCAAATATGTGGGAATTCTGAATAAGATAATATGAAAATCTGTAAAAATTTTCCACTAACCCTTAAAAAAAAAAAAGAGAATCTGTAAAAATTAATAAAAAAATCAGTATACTTGTTCTCTTCTGCATGTGCATGCCACATTGAAGAGCATTAAATGAAGTGTACATACTATGATTATTTGAAATTCTAAATTGCTGCTATTGTTCTTGAATAATTATTTTTTCTGCAAAAAATAACAGGGAACCCTATTTACTTTTCTTTATTTTATTATTTAATTAAATTGCTAATTAATTTTAGTTCCGTTCCTATATCAACAAGAATTAATGTTTGATAAAAATAAAAAGTAAAAAGTAAAAAAATGCAACTAATTTGTCAGAAAGGCAAAAAGCATGAGAAACATGCAAGTCTTGTGATTTGGAATAAGAATTTGACACCACATGCATTTTTTGTTTTCTGGTCCTTTTCTCATCTCAACTCTTCTATAAAATTGCAAATATGTTGGTAATATCCAAATTGTAAATTTATAGAGAAATTCACCCTGATTTGAGAGAAAATAAATAGTAATAATAATAATAATTAGGGTCTGGAAAATGAGAATTGGAGGACATTAAATAAATGCAATTTTTGTTGTGTTATTTGATTTCCTCCAATATCTTATCTTCCAATACCTCTTTCTGATGCTTTTCTGATAAAAAAAAAATAGTTGATTTCCAAAATTACAAGGACTTTGAAAGTGAGAATTAGATGAAATCAAATAAATTTATGTCAATTTGATTTGATGGTTTTATTTGATTTTCTCTAATATCTTACCTTCAACCGTTACTTTTTAATGGAGATTTAAAAGAAAGTGTGAAATAAGATTAATTTGCAAGACCGTTTATTGTTCCTTGTTATTATAACTATTTTTTAGATGAAAATTATTTTTCTTAACTTATTTCATAATTTCCAAATTCTTAATGCCCTTTTATATAATTACATTTTTTTATCTCCAAATTAACCTTCTTATTTATTAAATATCTCATCTCCTAATGCCTCTTGCTGAAGATTTTGTTGAAGAAATAAAAACTTGATTCCAAAATTACAAGGGACTTGAAAGTGAGAATTAGATGAAATCAAATAAATTAATGCCTTTTTTTGTTTATTTGATTTGAATTACTGGTAAGTTGATTATCTTAATTATCGTCGTCATCATTAAAATGTTATAATTATTTTCTACATGAAAATTATTTTCTCCACTTATTTCATAATTCCAAATTATTAATGCCCGTTTGTATAATTACATTATTGATCTCCAAATTATTCTTATTATTTATTAAATATCTTCTGTAATCCCTTGACAGCCTCTGTCAAGTTTCTCAAAAAAAAAAAAAAATTATTAAATATCTTAACTTCCATACCTCTTGGTGAAGTTTTTTTTAAGAAAAAAAAGTTGATTTCCAAAATTACAAGGATATTGGAAATGAGAATTAAAAATAAATTTATACTCATTTGATGGTCTATTCTTTTACCTTTAATATCAAGAAAGTGTGATATAAGATTAAGAATTTAACAATCATCATTAAAATGTTCCTTTTAGTGGTTATTTATAACTATTTTTTTTATTAAAATTATTTTCTTCAATTTCATAATATTTTGGCATTGGAGATTACTGAATATTTCTTTATGTATTACTGGCGGGTTTAATTAGGAAATTACTAAGGGTTGCAAAGATTTCAAAAACAACCGACTCTATAATTTAGGTGCTCAATCTAATTTGTACGAGTTGGATTATAATTTTCTTAATCCGTGAATAATTAATTAAAGGTAAACATCATTCAATCTAAACATTTATGTTAAGCGGGTTCGGCATTTCATTTGAAAATTATATTTAAAAAAAAATAGTAATAATAAGTTATAATTGTGGAAAAAAATTTACAAGAAAATATAATATTTTCTTAGTTATAATAACATAGAGAAAGTTTAATCAAAAAATAAATTTTAACAAGATATTGCTATTAATGTTTAGATTATAAAAAGAAATCTATGGTTAGTGTAAAACGTGTGATGCTCGTATAGCAGGGGTGAAAATGGAGCGGATACGGAGCGGATAGTGGTAAAACCGTTTCCATATCCACATTTCAATGAGCGGATACAAATACGGATACGGATAGTAAACGGATATCAAAATGCAAAATCAAATCCACTTTAAACGGATACGGATACGAAGCGGATACTCCACGGATACGGATTCGAATATGGATACAAAACGAATAATTGTCGGATAATTGAACTTTAAGATAGATTAACAAAATTCAAATATGAAAATGAATAATTTATGTTAGTTTATTTAAGTTTATAATTTAAATATATGGAAAAATCAAATTAAAACAAAAAACATAATTGTATAGTTTATGTTTGTTTATTTAAGTTTCTTCATTTCTTTATTCAATGGGCGGTCCAGATTTAAACTCTCAATTGCATTATAATATTGGTTAATATATTTGGGCCAAGTAGCAGCCCAATGCCCAACAGGATTGTACTTCATTTGTCCCACATCAATCGGCGGTCCAGATCTAAACTCTCAGCAGCCGCCAAGCCAATAGAATTCCGGTTTGTACTTCATTTGTCCCACAACTTCTAAAAAGAAGTTACAATGCGCTGGAACCCCTATAAAAGAAGCTGGGGAGGCTGATCTTATAACTGGACAAGGTCGGGACTCTCATATAATGGGTCTTGGATTCGGGTCTGACTCAGATAATGGGTTATGGATTCCGGTCCGAGTGGGTTTTGAATATTTTTTAATTTTTAAAAGTTTAAAACTTTGATCCGGATACATGCGGATATCCGATCCGTTTATACATTTCTATCCGAATCCGTATCCATATTCGGATACTGTTGCATCCTTCTAAAAATTATCCGGATCCGTATCCGTTTAATCCGGATTCGGAGCGGATTATCCACGGATAATTCATATCCGTTTTCAGCCCTATGTAACGATCGTATGCAATGCATATTATTTATCTTATATAAATGCCGATTCCCAAAGTCGTCCATGCGACTTAATTTGTTTAAATTGTTACTAATTAAACTGAATTGATTCACTCCGACAAATATTAATCTAAAACGGGAATGGAATTCAAACATATATTAATTGCTGTTTCAAATACATATTTTTTTTTTGTTTGGTCTAATTAATTAGAATCGAATTAATATCAAAAGGTCACCTCAAATTACATAACGAGTAATGACAATTATAGGGAACTTGAGAAATTTGTAAAAATGCATCAGCAAAAAATAAATATGCGAAAAGTTCTCTTGCATATTTTTTCAAGCCAAAGTTTATACAGATTTACAATACATCATACATAAATATTAGGTACTTATTCATGAAACATATAAGAAACATATCATTCCAAATTAAAACTAAAACAAATTGTCCTTCAACTGTCCCTTTCGAGTTAGAGCAACTCCAATCTTTCTAGTTGAAAGAACGACCTTCACATATATCATATCACCATACTGGTCCACCAAAGTAAACAAAGCATAACGCCAATTTCTCTTGAAATAAAGACCAACCATGAAGCACCAAAAACTGACCACAAAGAAAAGGGAGAAAGAACCGAACAATATGAGAAAATCAGTGCCGTCATACCTTTGGTCGTCACTCATTTCATTCGGGGATGGCAGTGTTGTGCCAACAGTAGGGCCACAACTTTTTGACAGGGGACGCCCACACAGATTCGGGTTGCCTTCATAGCTACTATTATCAAATGTACTAAACTGTGCTTCTACACCTAATGTAGGACCAGATAAATCGTTATATGCCACAGAGAAGAACTCTAGTGAGGTTAGTTTAGTCAGGTCTCTCGGTATTTTTCCGCTCAAAGAGTTGTGAGAGAGGTCCAAACTTTCTAATTGGTGCAAATTGGATATGGAATCTGCTATTGCGCCACTTAAATGGTTGTTTGACAAGTTCAATTCTAGCATCCAATTCATTTGACCGATATTTACGGGAATGTTTCCAACTAGTTTATTCGAAGACAAATCTATAACATATAAGATTGCTAAAATTTTTTTCCAATAAAAAATTAACCTCTCTTTCGACATAAGTACCAATCCAAAGTTCAAATTTTCATCACCTCCGAATTCGACATAAGATGTAATGTGTAAGAGAAAATTGGCATCACTGAAGTTCAGCTCCTCCACTTCTACCATATATCCAGCTATGACACCCGAGAATATGAGATCGTGGTATGTTGATCCCATATCAATAATGCATGATGGTATTTGTCCAGAAAAATTATTGTATGACAGATCTAGTATGCGTAAATATTTGAATTGACATATTTGTTCTGGTATAGGTCCTCCAAACATGTTCTCTCTTGCTAGGAGCATACTGAGATTGGATTCCATACCAATCCAAATTGGAAGCTCTCCAGATAAATAGTTTTCTCCAATGTCAATGGTTGTTATATAGGAAATATTTAGCCATGTTATCGGGAAGTTTCCAGTTAGATTGTTTTGGCTAAGATCTACAATTTGTAAGTCTGAGTGATTAGAGCAAGGAGGTATTGATCCAGAAAGCTTGTTATCTGAAAGGTCTAGAAACCAACGGTTTGGCACAACACATATTTCCAATGGTAAGGATCCTTCTAAATGATTTCCACTTAACTTCAACGCCCAAAGATCAGCTCTTCCAATGCAATCAGGTAGGACGCCATTTAGTTTGTTGTTACTGAGGTCCAGCACTTGAAAACTGGTATTACAAATGCCAAAAGGAATCTCTCCACTTATATTATTATCATTTAACAATAATTTTGGAGCTGGCCGAGTAAAGTTGAAGTTGCTAGTGAAAGATCCATATAACTTATTAAATGATAGATCCAGAGTCCCGATATGATTAAAATAGATAGAAAAATTGTTTTGTATATCATCATTGAGATTGTTAAAAGATAAATCTAGAGTATGGAGATTGCGTGTAGAGATGAGAGGAAGAGGGCCTTGAAAATAGTTTTTTGATAAGTTGAGGGACATTAAATTTGGAAGCTTCGTGGAAATGTCAACCGGTAATTCTCCGCCAAGATGGTTGTCAGATATATCCAATATTGAGAGTTTTTCAGGAGTTAAAAACGGAAGTTGAAGAGGCCCTGTGAAGAAGTTTTTGTGCAAATCTAATTTGATCAAGTTCATATTGTTTTCTAACAACAACCACACAGCTGAAAGAGGACCCTTGGAGCCAGTATTAGAGAGATCCAACACTCGTAATTTATACTGAGTATACAAGAAAGTAGGCTCAACATCAAGAATGCAATTAGCGAGTTCAAGAACCTGAAGCTGAAAAGGCAGATTCACAACTTCGACTCGGAAGCTCGATGAATCTAAAGTTGATATTTTCAGAACTTCAAGATTAGAATGATTCAAAAATGATCTCATGGATAGAGTCCCCTCAAGCTGGTTATGGAATAGGGAAAGGTATCTCAAGGACTCGAGTCTTTCAAAAATGGATGAAGGAAATTTTACTTGAAATTGATTAGATGACAAGTCGATTAGCTTCAGAGAAGAAAGATCTCCCATACAAGAAGGAAGATTTCCAGCGAAACCGTTATATGAAAGATCTAACTCTTCAATATTCTTCAGTTGGCATAATCCTATAATATTAACGAGAAAGATCATCAAATAAGATTAATCTATGTGAAACCAATGAGGTCAATTATGAGATAGCGTTTCTTAATTTCTATATTTTCACTTTTTTTTTTCTTTTTGTTTTGTTTTGTTTTAAGACTCGGTGTTATATACCAGAAACACATATATAGAAGTAGCTACAAAAAGAATTTAAAATAAACAATAGTATTATGGACTGAATTGCATAAAATAAAAATACATATTGATTGTTCTGATATGAAATTGAAAATTTATAAGGAATACTCTCTAAATTATTTTAAAGTTCCCAAAGCAATGGTTCAAGTCTTCAAGGAGCATTGCAAAGTTTCCTTAAGATGCATTAAGAAATATAAAAATATATATAACTGGGCCCTTATATCTCACTATTCTTTGCAGCCCTACCATTAGTAAATGACTAATTAAATTAAGATCTAATACCACCAGACAACAAGAATAGTACTACCAATTTGACCAAATTCTACCGGGGTAGAGATACTGCAGAAATTATAACTTCTTTCATATTGCAAGAATACCAATGTACGTCCCAAATATAACTTCTTACCTATTGAGTATTGACAACAAAGTTTAATTGTGTATTTACCTCCTAATGATAAAGTGTCATTTAGATCATTTTCCGCCAACGAAAGGGCTTTTAGAGAAGACCAATGTCCGAAATAGGGTAAACTGCCAAAAAGCCCACAACCGCGTAGACTAAGCACCTCCAAATTTAGTGCATTTATAAGCTCTGTCAGATTGTTCCATTAAAATATCGGTCAGATTTAAGAAAATATATAAAAGAAGACTTGTTGTTGTCATAAATATAAATTGGTTCATTTATGAGATCGAGGTTACCTTTGGCTAATGAGGAAATGATGTTTGTAGAGAGGTCGTTGGATGAAAGGTCTAGCCTCTGTAGCTTAGTCCAATTGGACCAAGATTCAAACCCTGACAAAAGAATATGCCATTCAATACAAAAGATGGATCATGAATACATGGGAACCTTTCTTAATCAATAAATTAAATAAAAAAACATTAATTAACTTAATTTTGTTACCGTTGCTGGGCAGACTACTGCTGTTTATATTATTATAACTCAGGTCGAGTGTACGAAGTGATGGAACACCCGCTAAATCATATATGATGCTTCCGTCCAGGGAGTTGCCAGAAAGGTCTAAGATCTCCAACTTGATCAAATTGGACCATGGTTCAAGTCCTGACAGAAGGATAGGCGGTATTTGATAAAGTATATGACATTCAATGCAAAAGATGGATCATGAATACATGCATGGAAAACCTTTGTTGATCAATTAAAGAAGGAAGCACATTAAATAAATCATTAATTAATTGTGTTACCATTGCTGTTGTTTATAAGATTCCCACTCAGGTTGAGTGTACGAAGTGATGGAACACTCGCTAAATCATATATGATGCTTCCGTTCAGGGAGTTGCAAGAAAGGTCTAAAATCTCCAACTTGGTCAAATTGGACCAAGATTCAAGTCCTGAAAAAGAACAAAGGAGAAATTGCATTAGGATTGGTTTAATTATTTCTTTCTTCTTTTCTTAACACGAATAAACCTGAAATTGACCAGTAGTTATTCTAATAAACTAAAGTAAATATACATTTTGGAGGTTGTTTTGTGAAGTGCCCGTAACAAGAAATTACACAAATCTAATGCAAAATGAGAACTACGTTATATAGTACTTGTAAGTTGTAATATCATTGTTAATCAGCACCAGCCATATACACAGTCGGGCCGGGTACGTATTATACATAATTCTTAGAGTGAGGCTATGGTGCTATGCATAGCACCGTTTGGGTCCGTGCTACGGCTCAAAATTTGACTTTTTAAAATTCTAACGGTCGATCCGAACCGTTCAACATGATTATAAAATAAATATGTACTTGCAAATCAAATTTTACATTTTTTCGAACTTTTTTACTAGTTTTTCGAAAATCACTTGATCTGAACATTCTAGAGCATCCAAAAACAGCCTATCTAAAAAAATAGTAAAAAAATTCAAAAAAATGTAAAATTTGGTTGGCAAGTACATATTCATTTTATAATCATGTTGAACGGTTCGGATCGACCGTTAAAATTTTAAAAAATCAAATTTTAAGCCGTAGCACGGACCCAATCCGTACTATGCATAGCACCGTAGCCTCACTCTAATTCTTAAACTAGAAAGAAACGTGAAGATACATACCAGTACAATTGTATATGCCATGTGCCGATAATGACAGAGATCTTAGTTCACGGAGAGGCAAGAACATACTCGCATTTACTGAAATACCCCGATCATAATCGAACCAGTCATCATAATCATCAACGGATACACCGAGGTCAAGTTGAGTGACGTGGCCAGTGATTGGATGGCAGGTGACTCTTTCCCATCGGCAGCACTCCTTTCCTTCCCACTTGCCATCTAAAGAGTGAATAGGAAAGGACAATGAAGCATTGATGTGTACAAGAGCCAACCTCTCCTCTTCCCTGCACTGTACTGAGTCTGAGTCTGACCCGCTCACACATGCAGTCTCCCACTGTAATGGAACCAAAACCAGAACCAGAAGCGCTACTGCCAATAATAACTTCATTAATGCTTGATCTGTTGTGTGAATATTGATGGCTTCAATAGAGTATGTGGCCTCATTTATATATAGGAGGGTGATGATAATCTTAAATAATATTTGTGAGAAATAAATTAATGGTCGTGCAATTGGGTAATTGACCAGACCTATCACAGTTGACGAGGGAATTGAAAGGTCTTCTAAGTGTCATAATGAACAGCAGGAGCATGAGCATCATAAAAAAAAAAAAATGTATCCCTCCATCATATCTCTTCCTGGATGATGTCTTTATCCGTACTTAAAGTATGTAATCATTATTTTAAATTTAATTTCTAATATTAGGGTTCCAGGTAATTTTTCAATTGACAATTATGATATAAAATTTACGTAAGATATCACTTATTCGATCGTATATGATTCATGTTTTTGTAAAATTTAGTTTCTGTACATGATTGTACAAGGGTTCATTAAGATCTTAATGAGCGTAAATGTTTCAGTTGTCACAGGATTGTGCGGGATACGATTTTATAAGAACAAGAACCAACTCATGCACATGAGTATACAAAAACAATAAATCTACTTTAATTAGTATACAAACACAATAATTAGAGTGAGATGTTTGTTTTTCATTTATGCGTGAATTTACAAATTACTCGTACGTTACAACCATAAGAATTCAATTTAATTTAAAATAATTTTATTGAACCTTTTTTCATTGAAATCATTTCATCTTTTGGTCAATCACTATTATTGCATATCCTTACATATTCATGTATGAAAGACCTCAAAATTATCTACTTTATAGTTTTTAATTTTATACGTATATTTTATTAAATTATAAAAATTCAAATATGTATAATAATTTTTTTCATGTCAGCTTATGTAGTTATAAATATCTGTTAGCCTCAAATTTTCATTCTTCTCATGGAAATTGAGACATATATATATCCGAATAATTAGTCAATAACACGTAGAATTCACTCGGTCTGCCAAGCGATGGATTGGATCATCTTCCCATAAATCCAATTCATAGAGTTATGCAAATCCTCAAGTTACAACTAGTAGGACATTTTGCTCCATCCATTCTAGAGCACAGTTTCTACCATGCTCATCCAGAAAAATGCTTTAGTGGATTTGCCTGCTATTGTTTAAACAAATGATGTGGTGCCGATATTTTCTATACCAGGTGATGTTCTCAGAAGTGAGAATTTTTTATCCATACAAATTAATAAAATATGAGGTATGAAAATAAAAAGAGTGGTTAGATTGAAACATTTTTAGAAAGATCGGGATTAATGGTTCTAATTCAAAATTTGGATCAGACTCATCGGTTCCCATACAAAGTATATATATATATATATATATATAGAGAGAGAGAGAGAGCGCTTGGCTACTATGCTTATATAAGCAAAAGCCCACATATGCTTAAATGAGCATTTTTGCGTTTCCAATGTTCAAATGGTCGATCCGACCGTTCATCTTGTTCTCCATATTAATATGTGCTTGGAGACTAAATTTTACATTTTTCTGAATTTTTTTACTATTTATTAAGCCACTTTGAAAGTTTCTGATCTGGTGGTCCAGAATTTTGGAAACACTGTTTTTACTGTTCACCCAGATCAGCAATTTTCAAAGTGGCTTAATAAATAGTAAAAAAATTCATAAAAATGTAAAATTTAGTCTCCAAGCACATATTAATATGGAGAACAAGATGAACGGTCGGATCGACCATTTGAACATTGAAAACGCAAAAATGAGTTATAAGCATATGTGGACTTTTGCTTATATAAGCATAGTAGCCAAGCTCTATATATATATATATATATATATATATTTTTTTTTTTATTCATTCGGCAAAACTTATTGGAGACTATTAATCGAAAAAATATATTAATTTTTTTTTATCGAGACCGTTGATCCCGATCATTCAAAAAATGATAGAAATCAAACACTTTTTTTTTTATTCATGTATATTTAATTATAGATTTCTATGGATAAAAAAAATTCTCCTACAGAACTAGTGCGTCGTATTATAGCAAAGCAATGATGTGAGGTCCATGCTCTGTACATTGGGTGATCCTAGCAGCACGACATTGATGTATTTTGCAAACAAATTAATGATGTTTTCTCAAAAAAAAAAAAAAATTAATGATGTGATCCTAATGTTTTGCACCTCGGGTACGTGTTCCCATCAGCAATGCATTGATTTAGCATTGCAAAAATAAAAAATAAAATTATACCTAAAGGAACTGAATTTTTTTTTCTGCTAAAAAAACCAAAAAAAATTCAATTCTTTCTGTGAGATGAAAATATGGATAGAATACATGTGATATATACTATGTTATTTCAGCAAAGTTAGAGTGTGTTGTGCTCATCAAACTCAAACGAGACAAATTCAAACTGTTGAAACATATCTACTTTATTAGTGATGTGTGTACATGCAAATTTTTTGAAATTTTCGAATTTATTTAGTATAAAGTTAAGCGGTAAAAAAATACGACTTTGTTTATGCAAAAGAAATGAAGTTTTACAAATTATATTAGTACATTCAATTTTCTTCAATTTTTGACCACTTGATTTTGTATTAAATGAATTTGAAAAATTCAATATTTTTGTTGTAGAAGTAGATCGATTTCAACGGTTTGGATTCGTCTCGTTTGAAGTTAATCCGATAGATTTTAGAGTAATATTTACCAAATCCTTGACGAGCACAACACACTCTAGCTTTGCTCATATTATTTTATATAATTTCTAAAATAAAAAAAATCTGAACTTCCATGGAGTGTGGAACTGACATTGTTCTCGTTTGCTTGTGTTTTTGTTCAGATGGAAACATCAATGCATTACCGAACCACAAACTTCTTGGTACCAAAACCAAATTTGGTTAGGGATATTTTTTTTTTGAAAGTTAGTGGTTTTAAATGCCTACTAACGACTTTATTGATAAAACTTATTTACAACGAGTCAAATGACCCTCCTTCTTAGATCAAAACTCTTTTATTCTCATAAATTAATTTAAACGACTCTAATAATCTAATCATACTTATTTACACTCGTAATCCTCGTATTATCTCATTCCCCATTTCTCTCTACGACCGGATCCACGTTTGTCTGATCAAGCGCGCTCCGACGACTGGATCTATTCACCGCCGCTCTCCGATCAAGATGGGGTAGATACACTATTCTCTAAGCTCCGACGATACCGCGCTCTTGGCTCCCTCTCCTATCTCTCATTCTCCTCTCCGCTCGAGAAAGTAGAGACTATAGAGAGGGGAGGGTATTGTTGCGTCGAAAATGAGTCCTAGAAGGAGTGGAAGGGACGGAATGGGTGGTAAAGGAGGGGAGAGGGGGTGGGAGGCGGCCGGGTCGGTTGGGCACTTTTTTGTCCGCTTATCCGCTTGCCGTCTTGGTTAGGGGTTTTCACCTAGTCGGTTTAGTTAAAACTGAATTAAAATTGTCAAATCAAAATTTTATTATGTTTTTAATATATAACTGAACCAATCGAATTAAACTTATCAACTGAATAACAATCAGACCAAAATAGCCAAAATAAATTTCAATTTGTTTGGTTGAATCAAATAAGCGAGATTAAATTTTGAATGTCAAACTCAATACATATGGACATATATTTAATACTTATAGAAATAAATATGAATTGTATATATAAGTTTGTGATATTACATAAATTGTTCAATTTTATATAAAATATGTAAATGTTCTACATGTTTTAAAATATTTAAAAAAAAACCGAAAATTTTCTTCATTTTAAATACAAAAAATGAACAAATTATTTAACATCCAACACTTACTCCATTAAGTATCAAATTTCAAATGCAAAACAAAAATAAAAAAAAGTGCCAGCTTACAAGCTTGTCAGTAATAAAATGTGGGAAGTGGAGTGGGAGTCTAAGAAAATGGTGCACACACCATGCCTAAACATGGTAGCTTCCCGGATCTTTGAAAACAAAATATTATCTACAAATGCAGAATTTGAACCATAGAATTCGGCTAGTTTGGTCTTTTCAATTTTTTTTGAACCATAGAATTCGGTCAAACGAAGAGAAATAATATAAAGAAAAGATGGAGAAAGGGTAAAATGGGTAATTTATAAATTTAAAATGAGTTTTATTTGAAAATAAATTGGATAAATTTGTGATTTTTTGAACTTTTGAAGGGTAAATATGATATTATGAATTTTAGAGGAGGAAATATGTAATTTCAAGGTTTTTGAAGGGATACATGAAATTCCCCCTAAAGAAAAAGGAGAAGTTATATCATAGATTCATAGTGGAACTGAAAACATAATTTAATAGGCCAACCCAGTTGTCTTCCAGTTCAGTCTGGATTTTCTGTGCCAATTCAGTTGTTAACCAAATTGTCAAGGGAAATGAAAAAAAGAAAAATAAAATAAAATAAAGATTGGAGCGCTGTCATTATATCCGGTCCAAACTTTGAACCGGAAGTTTTGGCCCCGACATTTTTGTGCCTCTAACCCACACACTCTTTCCCTTAATCTTTCTTATTTTCCAAAGATTTCTACCAATAAAAAAATTGGGTAATTATATCTTTCCCTATCTATCCATCTCCCATTTCATCCCCCAACTAACTAACTACCTTTTCTAACTATAATTACAAATTCTAACTACCTAATGGCCCTACAAATTAATTACCTAATTTTCTCCATTTATTTCTTTCCTCTTTCTCCCTCCCTCTCCCACCTCTCCCACCTCTCCCTCTCCACCTCCGCCTCCGCCTCCGCCCGCCTCTCCCACCTCTCCCTCTGTGCCTCCGCCCGCCTCTCCCACCTCTCCCTCTCAGCCTCCGCCTCCCTCTCCCACCTCCACCTCCGTCTCTCACCTCCGCCTCCCACCTCCCACCTCCGCCTCCTCTCTCTCCCACCTCCGCCTCCGCCGGATTAGATCCATCGCTGTCGACCGCCGGGTCAGATCCGTCATGTCTATGCTCCTCTTCCTCATGCAGTAGCGAGTTATTTGCAAAGAACAAAACTTCATTAATAGTGAATTAGACCAGTGCGTACTAAGTACGTATGGATGAATACTTAATGTTTTAGAGATGAATACTTCAACGTTTATGGATGAATACTTAATATCTTAGGCATAAATACTTTAACTTATATGTATGAATACTTGATATCTTATGGATGAATATTATTCGGCTGCTCTTGTAAAATTAATTGAGGTATGCACATATCTTTGTAATACTCTTGGTACATTAACTATTTACACTTACACGACGATGATGAATACTTGCTCGATGAGAGATGAATACTTGTGACGAGGTATGAATACTTGTGCAACGGATAACTCGAAAGTATGTCATCATGGATCTCATTTGAAAGAGAAAATTGTGTAGAAGACATTCGTGGTTTTAGATTTATAAAATTCCTCACAGATCGTCAGAAATATTGGTTAGATTGAACGGAGAAAAAAAAAACCCATCTCTAAAAACGTGTAAAAGATGAGTGATTGATGTGTCCAAATATGCTTCTATTGCAAAGATGAATACATTTATATAGATTGATGAATGCTAGTTGTGTTACAGATGAATATTTGTTTTGCAAATTTCTAAAATGAGCTGAAGGTAGTTAGAAGTCCCCCCACTTAATTAATGCGCTGACGGTTATGCGGTCCCCCACTTAATTAATGCTCTGACAGTTGTGCGGTCCCCCACACATGTTGTTTGTCCCCTACTTTCTTGTTGTAATATATCTAAATATGTTTCTATTGCAAATGTGAATACTTCATATAGATGGATGAATACTAGTTGTGTTACATATGAATACTTTTCTACGAATTCCTAAAATACGCTGACAGTTATGCGGTCCCCCACTTAATTAATGCAACTGACGGGGGATGAAACGGGGGATTGTTCACGGGGGAGAGCTAGGCGGACCCAAAAAAATTATCATGGTAGAAGACCAATTAATGCAAAATGTAATTTTCATCTCAATAATTTTTTCATCTCAATTATTCTAGATTTTTTTTAGTTTCGTTTTGTTATGCTTCCTGTCAAGGTAAATGAGGAGAGCGGATGAGAAGATGAATTATATCATGACATTTGCTAATTAAAAGATTAGATTTCATTTATTTTTTCCAAGTAATTCGATAATTAAAACGGACTAGCTTTTAATATAGCTCTACTAATAATTTATTTTTGCTAAGTAATTTCATTTATTCAATAATTCAATAATTTAGGTATCTAAATTAGATACCTAACTTACATAGCATAAATTAATTAAATAATCTTTACAAAATACAGTTTAAACTTTAAAGACATAAAATTTACTTTTAGTAAAAGTAACTAACTATTCCAGCACTCACTTTTAGTATATATATAGCTCTACCAATAGTATAATTAATAATAGAAATTAATAAACAAAATTTGAATGAAGATCGGGAACGAGTGAATGATATAATTAAAACAATTAAATACATTCTAATTAAATTAAATCGGGTGGAATAGAAGGTGTGGGATGCCCGCACGTGCACGACATGTGAATCGGACTTGAGATGGATGTGCCATAATTGGGATATTTGTATCTCAAAATTGTAATCGTTGGTAACTTCAACTGATAGCCACTATCAGTTTCTCAAAAAAAAAAAAGAGATGGATGTGCCATAAATTATAATTAATGGACAAAAGCGAAAGCTTAATTATGGAAATTCTCATACTTTTCATTTGCGTGCCATTCGGGGAGGAAAATGTGGTGTATATTTTGCCAACAACCCCTGTTTAATTAGAGTTAATTAGTCCTTTTATTGTTCAACTCCCTCGTCAACTGTGATATGTCTGGTCAATTACTCAATTGCACAACTGTGATATTGAATTTGATGATGACGGGAATGGCGACACGGCCACTACTGAAGATTTAACCACTGGATGGTCAAAGAGTTATCAAGCCTGAAGTGGCTAGTTTAATCAATTTCTCAAGAAAAATATTAACATCAGATTTTTCTCAACTTTTTAATGAAATTCATATTCAATTTTTTCATGAGTTAATGTAAATTTAATTTTTATCTAAATATTAAAATTTTAAATCTGTTATTTTCGAATCAAATAATTAAAATAAACAGACAATCAAGTTGGCGTGGAGTTTTAGACAATAAATATCGGAGTGGCAAAAGCGCGTGTCCGACACGTACGAATCTGACACTTGCCGAACACGTGCTAAGGAATGATGCTAACAATATACAATTAATTAATTAACAACCAATGACACCATTAGGATTCCCATTTGATCTATGGAGCTGGATTTTTGCAGTTAGAATTAAATTGAGCTGTAGCCCAAAAAGGATTCTGGGCCCAAACCGGGCCTACCATCCTACTATAAACTGTATTATTTTATTTATAGATCTATGTGTAGCGAGTCCATATTTAACTATTTCTTCACCCGCTTAATATACACTAACGGAAAGAAACAACGTAGAAACTTGAAACCCACCTTTCAGGGACCGACTGTACCATGAATCCATGATCGATGATTCCAACAAAAAACCACACGCCGTTCTCCATTTGAACCGAATATTCCCATATCCGGATCCACCGTCCGATTCCATATCCAACGGTTGAGATCATTAATCAGCGAATTTATTGGTAAATGGTTAAAATAGATCAAGCGGATGGGTATGTCCCACTTTTTAAAAAAAATATTATAACTACCTCCAAGAAAATAAAAAAATATTAATTGAACTAATAGTAGCTTTAATCCCTACCATCCCATAAATGTTAGAATTCTGAATTAGATAATATGAAATTATTTTTAAAATTAATGAAAAAAATTAATTGTATACTTGTTCACTTATGCCGTTATGTAAAGTGGAAAAAATGGCACGGCGGAACCGGCTCTGTCACGGAACAACACGGTTACGACACGGAACGGCACGGCATGCGTGTCAGTTACGTGTCGTGACTCGCGTGTCTCGTGCCGTGACCATTCGTGTGCCGTGTTCATCTTTTAAAACTTTGGCACGGCACGGTACGCGTGAAAGATTTAGTCACGGCACGGCACAACACGTAGTCACGCGAGTCACGTGTAATTAGGACAATTAGATATTGATTTAATGGTGAATCTTGAATAAACTAACTTAAATTATGATTAAATGGTCACGCAAGTCACGAATGGTCATGGCACGTTTAGGCACGGCGTGACTCACGTGGCGTGATCATTCGCGTGCCGTGACCACTCCTTGACATTTTGGTCGCGGCACGGCACAACATGTGAAAAATTAACTTGGTCACGGCACTGCACGAAATCGAGACCAAAAACACGGCGTGTTAGTCACAGCACGGCACGGCACGGCACGTTTTTTCCACTACTGTTATGCATGTGCATGCCACGTTGAAGAGCGTTAAGTGAAGTATATACACTAGAATTATTTGAAATTCTAAATTGCTGCTATTGTTTTTAAATAATTATTTTATCTGCACAAAATAACTAGAAACCCTGTTTACTTTTTTCTTCATTTTTATTTTTTTAACTAAACTGCTGCTAAAATTTAGTTCGTTCCTACATTAACACGAATTTATTTTTAATAATAAATAAAAAAGTAAAACTGTAAAAAGATTTATATTGTAATGGTACTATATTATTTCCAAACTGATGTGAAATTTTCAAATTTATAAATTGAAAGTACCTTGGAACGAACTAAAATGCAACTATTTCTCAGGGGATCGGACTCTGCTGCTTTTCCGAGAGAAGAGCAGCGTCTTGCTCTTCCGATCTCAACCATTCAAAATTTTTCATTCACGTATCTCAATAAAAGAACTTTTTCATGCACAGATCTCAACGATTTTAAATGGCTGAGGTCGGAAGAGTAGGATCCTGCTCTTCTCTCGGAAGAGCAGCAGAGTCCGTTCCTTTCTCAGGGATGCAAAAAGCATGAGAACCATGAGAGTCTTGTGATTTGGAATAATAATCTGACACCCCATGCATTTTTTTTCTGGTCCTTTTTCTCATCTCAACTCTTCTATAAAAATGCAAATCTGTTGGTAATATCCAAATTGCAAATATATAGAGAAAATAGTTAAATTAGTAATAATTAGGGGTCTGAAAAATGAGAATTGGAGGACATTAAATATATGCATTTTTTTGTGTGTTATTTTATTTCCTCCAATATCTTATCTTCCAATATCTCTTTCTGAATGCTAATGTGAAAACAAAAATAGTTGATTTCCAAAATTACAAGGACTTTGAAAGTGAGAATTAGATGAAATCAAATAAATTTATGCCAATTTGATTTGATGGTTTTATTTGATTTCCTCTAATATCTTACCTTCAACCGTTCCTTTTTAATGGAGATTTAGAAGAAAGTGTGAAATGAGATTAAAATGCAAAACAGGAAGGGTCAATTTGAGTTATTGGTAAGTTGATTAATTATTCCTTGCTGTTATAACTATTTTTTAGATGACAATTATTTTCTGTACTTATTTCATAATTTCCAAATGCTTAATGTATGTTTATATAATTACATTCTTGATTTCAAAATTAATCTTCTTATTTATTAAGTTTCTTATCTTCCAAGTTCCAATGCCTCTTGCTGAAGAATTTTTTGAGAAAATAATTAATTTCCAAAATTACAAGGGGACTTGAAAGTGAGAATTAGATGAAATCAAATAAATTTATACTCATTTGATGGTTTAATGGAGATTTAGAAGAAAGTGTGAAATAAGATTATTTGGTTACCCTCAACTGTTCTTTTTTATTGGAGATTTAGAAGAAAGTGTGAAATAATATTAATTTGCAAAATTAGAAGGGCATCCAATGTAAACCCTCCTCTGATAGGGTCAATTTGAGTTACTGGTAAATTGATTATTTTAACTGTCGCCATTATTTTTAAAATGTTTGTACTGCTGGTTATCGTTGCTTGTTGTTATAACTATTTTTTTAGATGAAAATTATTTTCTTTACTTACTTGATAATTTCCAAATTGTTAATGCCCGTTTAAATAATTACATTCTTAATCTCCAAATTAATCTTCTTTTAGTTATATGCACAATCAAATGCTCAATTAAAGTTGTCAGCTTTAGTTACTGAAACTGCCATAAAAACCATTAAATTTGTATGTTTTATTTTCCAATATTTTTGTAATTTGTTATATTTTTAGAGTTATTCTATCATATACAGACTTTTGTAGTATTTTTTATATATATTTGACAATTTTTTATACAAAAAGAAGTTAAAGAAAATAAACAAATTCCATCTCCTAACATGTACTTCACTGACAAGGTCCCTCAGAACCAGTTTCTTATCCTGACTGGTAACTGCCCCAGGAAACCAAGGTTGGCCCAGTGCAGTACACTCTGAGCCATCTCCGATGCTCCAGCCCACCATTGGCAGTACAGATTCTCTCAAATTTTTTTTTTTGAGGAAAAACCAGTAGGTGTACTTGTATTAATAATCATCAAACAATTACAATGTAAAAAAGAGTCTAGAAAGTAAAGAGCTTAAAACAAAAGCAGCACAGCTACCTAATAAAGTAAGAGGAACATCAAATAAAAACTAAAAAAACATTTAAACTACCCCTATTCCAGTTGTGAGAAAAGTGTAAAACTTGAGGACCTCCTTGTAATTTTTGTCCTCCCTTCCTGACAACTATTCTTCGTTACCAGTAAGTTTGAAATCTCTCTTGCTCCCATGATTGAGCTCTGATTTTGTACCAGTAACATTGCATATCTCTCATGTAATTCTGAACCAGTTAGCATCAACCTCCAGATCTAGATGTGGCAAAGTAAAATACAGTTATAGTTGAAAAAGGACATCAACAATTTATTTTTCTAATCATTAATATGTATCCTAGCAATAATTTTTTCTCGGTAAGAATAAAAACAAATATTATACAAGTCAAATAAAAAAGAACAATCATCTCTCCTAATTTTTTTTATATATTTTACTTGCTGTTTCCTGCGTAGCAATCCTTTTTTTTTTTTCTGCTTCATTGTTCATTTTTATCATTTTTGAAGATTATATTTGTTCACCGTTACATTAGAAAATTAGATAGTATTCTGTAATTTTATTTTTTGACGGAGGCTAATTGAATTAATCTAACTAAATTTTAAAATTTTCAAGAAAAAATAATATAAAAAATAAATTATAGGGGATAAGCCATCTGTCCTATACTCAAGAGCACTATTGTTGTGAAAAAAAATTACGCCAGTAATAAAAGAATCAATATTACATATTTTTCTGCCAAGATCCCCGTAATTATACCTTGTAAAAAACAAGAGCAACATAAACTATTTTGTTGAAGCCGTCAAACTTTCGTAGGCCCAAATGCCCATTTAAACGAATTCGCATTGAGATATCTCATATTTTGCGGGACTTTTTGGGAAATGTCAACCGTTGAAATACGTTCTTTTCCAAAGCACAAATAATACTTGCCCCTGCGCTATCTCCGAATAGGCACCGGACACGTCGGTCACGCAAAATATGAGATATTCAGAAATCAGAGGATACGCACTCCAATTAAACTGGGCCCAAACCAGATTTACCATCCTCCTATAAAATGTTTTATCTATATAGTTATGTATATAGCGGGTCGATATTTAAACTATTTCTTCACCCGCTTCATATACAGTAACAGAAAGAAACAACATCGAAACTGGAAACCCAGCTTTGAGGGACCGACAGGCTGAGTGAGTATCCTCTGAGATATCTCATATTTTGCTTGACCGACGTGTCCGGTGCCTATTCGGGGATAGGCAGGGGCCCAGTGTCATTGGTGATTTGAGATCGTGCAGGACGTCTTTGAACGGTTGAGATTTTTCATACGTCACGCAAAATATGAGATATCTCAGAGGATGAGAATTTCGACAGGCTTTGGTCGGCCTGAGCGCTACAGTCGCCATTGATGAGCCCACAGGCTCTTCCATTGCTGGGCTTGATGATGGTGAATCTTGCTTATAAAATTTATAACTCTAATTTCAACTATGCAGCCAGATTACAAAGCTATGATTATACTGCATGTGTAGTATACATCGGAATGTCGATCCACAAATACAGTTTTGGTAAACCATGTTCTATTTGTTCAATTATTTTTTATGACAATCAAAATAAAATCAAATTTTGTAGATAAATTCCACTTCAAGTTTTGAATGTAGAATTTAAAAACTAATTGCCTAAATAAGATAATCGCTATTTAAGCATTATCTAACATCCGGGTTGGTCAAGGTCACATCATTTATTGAACATGATGAACCATCACAATCATATGATTCGACTCCGTTCTCTGTTACTCTTACATTGAAATACGCCGGCTGCTTGGGTTCTGGCAGAATTATACTTGCACTGGTAAGAAACATGATCACATCAGACATGGTAGGTCGATCGGCTGGATTCTCTTGTACACACAATAATCCGACATGGATGCATCTCTCTGTCTGTCTATGGGGAGCTTCAGTTAATCCAGGAGAAATGAGCTCTGGAATGTTTCCTCCTTTCCATCTATCCCAAGCCTGAAAATGAAAAGAAGAATATTATATTATATTATCAACACCAACAGCTCTTTGGTTCCATAATACCAACATGAACTATTTATATGTTTAATTACATATCCAAGGAGGTTGAGAAAATCTCCATATTGGTGGTTCCTTTTGCTGCTAACAATTTCCAGAAGTAATACACCAAAGCTGAAAACATCTGATTTGATTGAGAAAATACCCTCCGATGCATACTCTGGAGCCATGTAACCGCTGATAAAAAGAATAAAAAACAACAGGGTGTTACTGTTACCATCATTATCTGAATTTTGTTGTCTTAAATTAATTTTATCTTTTCGAGAAATACTAAAATTTCTAATTCGAGTTGATTTTTTTTTTCTACTTGAACTATGCACTTTGTTTACAATAAAATAAAATTTATCAAATTTTTATTTTGCATATGGCGCTATACTCACTAAGTCCCAACTACCCTGTTGGTATTTGCTTGGAGCTCTTTTGAGCTAAAAATCCTAGCTAATCCGAAATCTGATATCTTCGGATTCATTTCAGAGTCCAAGAGAATATTGCTTGCTTTCAAATCTCTGTGAACAATTCTTAGCCTCGAGTGTTTGTGGAGATATAAGAGTCCTTGAGCAATGCCTTCAATTATCTCAAAACGCCTTTCCCAATTTAGAAGTTCTCCTCTTGTTTTATCTGTGATACAACAAATATATATATATATATATATATATATATATATATATGCAAATGAGTTGCATTATATGCAAAAGAAGAAAAAACAACAGGGTGTTACCATAAAAAAATTCCTTGGTCTTGAATTGTTAGTTTTTAATTAAGATTTTATAATATGAGGAGTGAAATATTGAACTGTTTACTGTTATAAATAAAGAAACATATGGGTGAATAGTTTCTTAATTAGTTTTTTAGAATGGAAGAGAGAGAAACCTTGTGATCTGAGAGCTAGGCCTCCCAATTCAGATTACTACATGATTAAAAATTAGTTTGCTAACTAATAACCCCAGTAATATATTACAGATGACCCCACATGTACTAATTAAGAAAAAAAAACCCAAAACTTATCAATAAAGAACTGAGTTTTGTAAAATGGAACTAGTACTGTAATTTATGGAAACTTATGGCAAAAAAGGAAAAAAGATTACAAAAACTCTTTCATAATATACTAGGTTTCTAGAGACATACCGAAAATGAAATAGTCTAAGCTCTTATTGGGCATAAACTCATAAATCAATATTTTCTCCTCTCCTTGGATGCACCACCCGACCAGTCGGACTAAGTTTCTGTGTTGCAACTTTGCGATAAGTTGGATTTCATTTCTAAATTCAACTAGACCTTGACCGGAATATGAAGAAAGCCTCTTGACAGCTATCTCAAGTCCATCTTGTAGCACACCCTAGAAGAAGAACTTTGAATCACGATAAAACCTAGTTCTTCTTTCTTCTTTTAGTAAAAAATAAGGGCCAAGGCCTTAAAACCTAATTCTTCTTTTAATTTCATCATAAAGTATTTTCATGCATTTTATAATTTGTTGGTTCTTGTACTGACTTCCTTTACTTTAATGTCCACGTTATACTTATGGCATTTCTTTCTCTTAAAAAAATAATAATTAGAATAAATAAGAAAGAGAAAATGGAAAGCAGTATGGAGATGGAAGGAAATAGGAAGCACCTTATACACGGGTCCGAATCCACCTTCGCCGAGTTTATTGTCTAATGAGAAGTTACCTGTCGCATTAGCTATTTGATTGAAATCAAAGAGTGGAAAATCTGAACTTCTTTCTCTGCTCCATAGATCCAGTGTTTCATTGTTAGTTGCGAGCATTCTTTCTTCTTGAGAAATCTCGGTTTCTAAATCATTAATGAAGATATAAAATGTTAGCTAACTTTTCATGCAATTGGACATGTTGAGAAGAACTGTTCAATTGTATAAAGAACTAAACCTGAATATCTCAGTTTTCTGATTAACAAACAGACGATGAAGCAGCCAATAATAAGCAACGCCACAGATACACTGATGATTATAATGAGGCGCCTGCTCTTTCCTCCTGAAGAAATTTGTGAGGTTGAAATAACCAACACAATCAATAATTTAATTCTTTTTCAATTTTGCATAGGTGAGGACTGAAGAAAAAGATTCAACAGTCGTAAGGAACTGATGGATAAACACATTCAAAAAGTCGAAATTAGGTGGCAAATGTTCATCAAGTTGGATTCAGTTTAGTGCACTTTCAACTATAGTCAGGCTGGCTTCGGATTTGGGTTAATTGGATTGCAAAACAGTTTTTATCTCTGGGTAATTTACAGTTACAGCTAGGGTAGAGGTTGGATTATTCCAGAGTACAACAGGCCTGTCAGATTAAGGTTAGCACGTACCATAGACTGTTAAGACAACATTTTTGGGGTAGGTGTTTTTATGTAATTTGGGGTTTAGTTCTCCATTATGGTATCTCTTCTAAATTCTACTAAGTAGGTTAATTTTTTTTATTATTTAAGCAAGTTTTTCTGTTTGCTCTTCAAATGATTTGATTAAGTACCACAAATGTAGATACTGGTAGTGTTGCAGAAAAGGAACAGTTCAGGACCAGATCAGATAGGGTCAACTAAGTTTGCTCTTTAGAAAAGGTCATTTTGGGTTTCTGGTCTTCAAATGATGATCCTTTCAGGTTTAAGTTTGATCTAGTTAGCATGTTTGACTTTTCAAGATTTATCAGGTGAGTTTGTATTCGGGAATTCGGAATATTGGATGGTCAGGTCATCTAGTTAGGGTCAATTTTTGTGATACAAGATTCGGTAAGTGTAACCTTGAACCTGCTGCAATCATGCATGTTTTGCTGATTATCTGAGGCAGTGATCCCAATTCAATGGCTGTAATTTTTCTGCTGCGAGACAGATCAACAGAAAAGATATGTAACATATCTTGTTACAATCTGCAGATGACTAGAATTCTGTTGGGCGTGGGCTTTCACTTGCAACAGCAAAAGAAAACACAACCAAAATAAAAGGAATAAAACAAAAGAAAAGAGGAAACTATGGAAAACAAAAGATGGGAACTTCCAAGAAGCAGCGTTTCTGTTAACTACTCCTATCCTTTTCAATTCATAGATAATATATGTCAAGTTAATGTGGCTTTTTATTTTTGTCCCCATCAATTACAAATTCTTCTCTTACACATACATATACTGTTATTAATGGGAAATTAAATCCTGATCTCTTGAGGGATGGGCCACTTGCAACAGAAAAGAAAACACAACCAAAATAAAGAATGAATAAAACAAAAGAAAAGAGGAAATTATGGAAAAGAAAAAATGGAGACTTCCAAGAAGCAGCGTTTCTGTTAACTACTACTGTCCTTTTCCATTCATAGATAATACGTGGCTTTTTATTTTTGTCCCCATCAATTACAAATTCTTCTCTTAGTCTCCTCCTATACCTAACATTCAAACATTTTAATTACCTAGTCGTTACGTCTTTGTGGAAAATCAGATTGTCTACGCAGGACAGTATCTCATAGGAATTAAGGGTCTTTTTAATATACATTAAAAAGATCCCTAATTCCTATGTGAAAACTTGTATATTAAATATCAGACTGTTTTATATTGAGGATTTTAGATTAACGGCTGAAGCTAATCACTCTGAAATCTGAATACTTATATATCCTACCTTCCCTGACAAACAATAGTACCCAAATTCCTTCTTATATCTTGAAGAATAGATATAAGAATTGAAGACATTCCAGTTTTCTATCTATTTTTATTTTTAAGATTAAAAATGACAGATAACAGAGGCAATCAGTTGTTGAATATTCACCTTTACTGGGGCTAGATGTTGAATCTGGAGGAGTTGTCTCCGAGATTGTACCTATTTGTTGATCTGGAGTTCCGGAAAAAAAGGTGTATATTTCATACCTCAGGTTGCATCTCACTCCTAAAATTCTTCCACCTTGATTCCCGCTAAAATATTTTGGCATCTCATCAATAAGGTCTTGTAAACAATCACGGCATGTATTATTTGAAAAATCAGGCGTGCACTGTGACAAGCCATAGGTCACCGGCAAGGATGCTGTTGTGTTTATCACACCAGTCCCAAAACGCTTTCTCGAGTTATAAGCTGCGTAGTCCGAGACACTGGTAAATAATGTATTCACCATAGTGTTGAAGTTGTTTTTCACAGTATTATTCGATGGATCCCATCCACTAATTATACTGCTCGTCACGTTGTGGGTGTTGTACATTATGATTTGGTTCAAATTATCAGTAGAGTTGAGGAACTGCTGGTTGGAGTACCTGAGGAGGCAGAAGTCATAGTATATAGTGGCTTCTTTTGCGTATGGGCATCCATTCATCACATATTGGATGGATTGATTAAGGCAGTCGCCGCAAATAGAAGAATTGACGTCGCCACGACAGAGGACTAGACCAGAGATCTGGTCCGGTGCTGTACCAATTGTATTTTTATAGAAACCCTGTTCTGCTACTGCTTCTGTTGAAAGGGAGGAGGTGAGTGTCTTGAGGTTGGTACTGTATGTGCTATTTACGGTGTAGTTGCCGGTGGTGCCGCAAGCGTTGTAGAGTACGTCAGCTGCAGATGATAGATGTAAGCTGAGATTAGTGAGGAAGAGAGCAAAAAGGCAGGGAGTAATGTTCTGCATTGCTCTAGTTTAGTGAGGAAGAGAGCTATGTCAGTTGGCTAGTTAGCCACGTATATAGCTCAACTGAAAATAACATGCACCTAATTGAATTGTTTGCTTGACCAGTTCCTAATTGAATTTGATATAATTAGCTGAATTTGATCAATTCCTAATTGAATTGTTTGCTTGACCAAAAGCAAGGCCATGTCAATATGTCATAGTCCCTGTCTCTGACTGTTATTGTTGTTGACTTTGCTCTATATATATATATAGAGCAAAGTTAGAGTGTAATGTGCTCACAAAGAGGTATGCATGAGGTGTGCATGGTGTATGGTTTTTATGTTGGAATCATCGTAGAGTCGGTCCCTCAAATGTGGATTTCTAGTTTCGATGTTGTTTCTTTCAATTACTATAATTGAAGCGGGTAAAGAAAGAGTAGGTATCGACCCGTTACATGTAAATATATAGACAAAATAATACAGTTTATACAATGATGTAGATCTGGCTTGGGCCCAGTTTAATTGGGCCAACGAAAGTTTGACGGCTTCAACAAAAAAAAATTTATGTTGCTCGTGATTTTTATAAGGTATAATTACGGGAATCTTCGAAGAAAAATATTTCATGTTACTTGTTTTATTAATGGCGCAAATTTTATTTTACAGCAATAGCGCACCTAATGGCTTTTGTACAGTGTACAAATATAATTATTTCAAGAATGATAAAAATAAACAAAGAAGCCGAAAAAAGGATTGCTGCGGAGAAAATAGTAAGTAAAATTGTAAATTAATTGTAAATCCCTACAAATAAATTAGCAAAATGAATTGTTGATGTCCTCTTTCAATTGATCAGTTATGGAAAAAGTAACTTTGTCACCAAAATAATTAGATGCTTTTCCGGGTTCTAACTGCAAAAATTCAGTCCCATACATCAAATTATCAACTGGGATATCTCAATGGCGTCATTGGTAGTTAATTTTTATATTTTTTTAGCATCTTTCCTTAACACGTGTCGGACACGCGTCAGATTCGCACGTGTCAGGCACGCTCGTATTTTTATTGCCTAAACAAATTTGTCTGTCTCAGATTAATCTGTCTAATTTTTTAGAGTAAAGATGTTGTCTCCCGGACTCCAGTCCCCTAAACGCCCCTCCATTATAACTAACTTTGTCAATCATTAAACCATCTTAAAAAACGTGTAAAATGTGTAAAAGATGAGTTCAGTTTTTTCTTTAAATACTTGATATCTTAAGTATGAATACTTGATGAATTATATATGAATATTTGATATCTTAGGTATGAATACTTTTTATTTTGTATGAATACTTTCCATTATATATGAGTCCAGTTTTTTCTTTAAATACTTGATATCTTAGGTATGAATACTTGATGAATTATATATGAATATTTGATATCTTAGGTATGAATACTTTCCATATATGAATATTTGATACTTTGAAAAACGTGTAAAAGTATGTCATCATGGATCTCATTTGAAAGAGAAAATTGTGTAGAACACGTTCGTGGTTTTAGATTTGCAAAATTTCTCATAGATCGTCCCAAAAATTGGTTAGAGTGAACGGAGAAAAAAAAAACCACCTTGAAAAACGTGTAAAAGATGAGTAGTATTGTGTCCAGTTTTTAGAGAAAATACTTGATATCTTAGGTATGAATACTTGATGAATTATATATGAATACTTGATATCTTAGGTATTCATACTTTTCATTTTGTATGTGAATTAATTTAATCAATGAATATAGCACTGGTGGTGTGATCCACGTGACTTTTTGGTTGTGGTCCCCAATGCAGTCTGACAGTTACTGGCCCCGAAAAGTAATAGTCCCCAGTTGAATTTTAGTGATGAATACTTCATTGAGTAGGTATGAATACTTCATTGGGTAGGTATGAATACTTCATTCATTAGGTATGAATACTTTCAATTTTATTTTTCCTTTGTCTGACAGTTGAATAGATGTCTGACAGTTGTACTTTGACCATTAGTTAGTGGGGGGACGTTTAGGGGACTGAATGGGGGGGACTGTTAGTCGATCCCAATTTTTTATTAGACTAAAAAGAAATAGGTTTAAAATTCATTAATTAAGTAATAATTACATCTTTTATTGACTCCTAACGAAATTTGAATATGGATTTCATTAAAAAAAATTGAGTAAAATCTGATGTGATCGTTGTACATTATATTTCTTAAGAGAATTTTATTATATATAATTACAATAGAAATATTATTATAAAAATAATACGATCTTTTAAAAAAAATAATATATAATTTAAAAAAAAATTGGAACCTGCCATTAATAAAGAAAGAAATTTAGGTAGATCAACTTACCAATTAACTCAAATTGACCCCATCAGAGGAGGGTTTAAATTGGATGCCCTTCTAATTTTGCAAATTAATCTTATTTCACACTTTCTTCTAAATCTCCATTAAAAGGAACGGCTGAGGGTAAGATATTAGAGGAAACCAAATAAACCATCAAATGAGTATA
The DNA here is from genome assembly GCA_025461045.1 of Carex parvula. Classification (NCBI taxonomy): domain Eukaryota; kingdom Viridiplantae; phylum Streptophyta; class Magnoliopsida; order Poales; family Cyperaceae; genus Carex; species Carex parvula. The sequence goes on along the minus strand of JAJGRW010001192.1, from coordinate 651,828 downwards.
AATTTATTTGATTTCCTCTAATTATCACTTTCAAGTCCCCTTGTAATTTTGGAAATTAATTATTAATTTTCTCAAAAAATTCTTCAGCAAGAGGCATTGGAACTTGGAAGATAAGAAGATACTTAATAAATAAGAAGATTAATTTGGAAATCAATAATGTAATTATATAAACATGCATTAAGAATTTGGAAATTATGAAATAAGTAAAGAAAATAATTTTCATCTAAAAAATCACAGCAATGAATAATTAATCAACTTACCAATAACTCAAATTGACCCTTCCTGTTTTGCATTTTAATCTCATTTCACACTTTCTTCTAAATCTCCATTAAAAAGGAACGGTTGAAGGTAAGATATTAGAGGAAATCAAATAAAACCATCAAATCAAATAGGCATAAATTTATTTGATTTCATCTAATTCTCACTTTCAAAATCCTTGTAATTTTGGAAATCAACTATTTGTTTTTTATCAGAAAAGCATCAGAAAGGGGTATTGGAAGATAAGATATTGGAGGAAATCAAATAACACAACAAAAATTGCATTTATTTAATGTCCTCCAATTCTCATTTTCCATACCCCTAATTATTATTATTTAACTATTTTCCCTTTAATTAAAAAAAGGGGTATTCTCTATATATTTGCAATTTGGATATTATTAATAGATTTGCAATTTTATAGAAGAGTTGAGATGAGAGAAGGACCAAAAGAAAAAGAAAAATGAATGTGGTGTGAGATTCTTATTCCAAATCAGAAGACTTGCATGGTTCTCACGCTTTTTGTCTCCCTGACAAAGTTGTTGAATTTTTTTACTGTTGACTGATAGTCAAAGGTAATTTTCAATTTATAAAGGGTTTCCTGGTATTTTGTGCAGACAAAATAATAATTGAAAAACAAATAGCAACCATTTAGAATTTTTCAAATAATCCTAGTGTAAATACTTCACTTAACGCTCTTCAATGTGGCATGCACATGCAGCAGAGAACAAGTATACAATTGTTTTTATTAATTTTTAAAGATTTCCATTTTTTGAGATGGTAGTGATTAAAGCTACTATTAGTTCAATTAATAATTCGCTGATTAGTGATCTCAACCGTTGGATTTGGAAATCGGACAGTGGATCCGGATATGGCAATATTCGGTTCAAATGGAGAATGGCGGGTGTTTTCTTTTTTTTGTTTTTTGTTGGAATCATCGTGTAGTACTGAGTTTCAAGTTTCGATGTTATTTCTTTCGGTTAATGTATATAAAGCGGGTGAAGAAATAGTTAAATATCGACCTGCTACACATACATCTATAAATAAAAATAATACAGTTTATAGTAGGATGGTAGACTTGGTTTGGGCCCAGAATCCTTTTGGATTACAGCCCAATTGGGCCTAGGGCCGCAAACGAACCGAACCGAACCGAATTTACCAGTTTGAATTTGGTTTGAATTAATTTCGAACGAACTCAATTTCGAATCGAATTTTTTACGAACTCAATTTTGAACTTTTACAAACTTTGTTACGATTTACGAGTTATGACTTATGACTGGGCTATAGTTCGAAATTACAACACTTTAATAAAAACTCAGGCATTCTGAATTCTCATTACACAGTACACCAAAGTTTATATCAAAGTTCATCACAATAATACTATATTGTAAAAATAAAAATTTATAATTACAATAATCAAATTACAGTAATTCTATAATCAAATTTTATAATTATATCAAAGTTCATTACTTTATAATTACATCAAAGTATACCAAAGTTTATATCGAAGTTCATTACAATAATCAAATTTTATTATTATTGTAAAAACTCAGGCTTCAACAAAAAGTTATCAAAAAAAAACTTGGGAGCCTAATTTTCGTAGTTTATGTTGCTCAATATCTCATGGTTTTTATTAGGTATAATTACGGGGATCTTCGCAGAAAAATATTTAATATTACTTCTTTTACAAAAGTGCAGCTAATGTAAGGGCGGAGGGAGGTATTGGCCAGGTGCAAATTATAGTTTAATTTAAATTGAATACTTCAATTTTTTCCTTTAAAAAATTAAAAAAAATATTCAAAAATAATGTCATTAGTCTCTGTTATAAAATGAAATTACAATATACTTATTTATCTAGTCCTCAAATTTAATTTTTAGCTCCATCGTAATGTAATAGTGTATAACTATAGTTCTTCCAAAAATAATTGCTGCACATAAAAAATTTGCTTCAAAAATAAAAAAGGGTAAGTATTGATTAATCTGTCTCATTTGAAAAATTCGAAAAATAATATATTTAAAATTTAATTAATTAGATATGGATTAAATTTTTGTTATTTATAGAGAAATTTGAATATAGATTTTATTAAAAAAAGTCGAATTCAATGTGATCGTTATATATTATTTCTTAAGAAAATTTGATTATATACTTACAATAATAATATATTATAAAATAATATGATACCTTGTTAAAATTTATTTTTAATTAAACTTTCTCTATGTTATTGTTCGTCAGAGAATATTATATGTCTTGTAATGTTTTTCTCAATTATAACTTATTATGACTAATATTTTTAAAATCTTTTTTTTATGAGACCTGCCGAACCCGCTTAAAATAATTTTCTGGGAGAAAATGAAGATAATTACAAATCCGTATTCTCTGCATAATTCAAACGGGAATCTTTTAAGTTAATGAATCTCAACTGTTCAATTTATTTTAAAATTAGTGCGGACTAGATCCGCATTAATATTGAAAGACTCCCTATGTTATAGGCAGGAGCCGGAATAACTCCGTTTAAAATCAGATGGTTTTGGCTTCATGTCTGCATAACTATTAATTGATAGATTACTATTATAATTTGACAAGTTTCCATTTTATGTTGCTGCAATAGTAGATTAATTGAAAGATTTAATATTATAATCAGTTGACAATTTTGATCATTTTCAGCTGTCACATTAATTAGTAAACTGAAGACATGTACGTTACGTAGTTGACTTGCATATGATAATTTTTTTTATTTATTTATCATTTGAATAAGAGGTAGAATGCCCGCTAACAATTTATTAAGAAGAAATAACAAAATGTTACAAGGTATTATTATACATTATCATGCCAGCAAAGACGGAGACGCGTATAAACAGAGAAGCTAGGCACCTGTATCTCTTACAAAATATTTTTTAAACTATACTTCTAAATATAATAATTTGTAAATGGATGCTTGACTTCTAAAAGTAATATTATATATTTATGCTTCATTGCACACAAATATTTTTATAAAATACGCCTTTGAAACTATACTTCTATACTTGAAACTTGTAAAATATATTTGATTATAAAATAATTATAAAATCATATATCTTCCTAAATTTTTGTCTAGCTGTTTTTTAATGGTGCATAAGTTTAATAAAATCAGCGGTTTTCAAACCAGCTTAATAAATAGTAAAAAAATTCTAAAAAATATAAAATTTGGTCTCCAAGCACATTTTAATATACATTTTAATACAGATTGAATATCTAATATTTGAATTGACTGTTTAGACTTTAAAAATTCAGAGAACCGAACTATTTGTTCTGAGTCGTTTGTATATTAGCCATTCTCTGTATATATCTTTCTACTTTTCAAGTCTAGATACATATATAGACCGGTGCGGTGGTCCTGCAAATTTCTACTTTTCAAGTCTAGATACATCTACACAGAGGTTCCGGCTATCGGTGACTTATTCCTTGCGATTCCTTTTTGACCACCCTTGACTTCCCAACAACTACAACGTCCCTTCCCAACAACTTGTTGACCTATACTATGCATGCATATTCTGTTCATACACCAGTGCTGACCTTTGCCTATGAGCTATTTCTCACACCCCCAAGACATATCATATCTATATATATATATATGCTATTAATTGTTGTTGACTAATAGTAGATTAGTCGGATAGAAAAACGCTAAGGTCAAGCGAACATTTCAATCAAAGACTTAATTTCAGCTAATTTTCGCCAGCAACAGGTTAGAGATCGATTAGCCGAAATTTCGCCGACTACAAATTCAACTACAATAACAGTCAGAGACAGGGACTATGACATATTGACATGGCCTTGCATTTTGGTCAAGCAAACAATTCAATTAGGAACTGATCAAATTCAGCTATAGATCAAATTCATTAGAACTGGTCAAGCAAACAATTCAATTACGTGCATGTTATTTTCAGTTGAGCTATATACGTGGCTAAACTAGCCAACTGACATAGCTCTCTTCCTCACTAAACTAGAGCAATGCAGAACATTACTCCCTGCCTTTTTGCTCTCTTCCTCACTAATCTCTGCTTACATCTATCATCTGCAGCTGACGAACTCTACTACGCTTGCGGCACCACCGGCAACTACACCGTAAATAGCACATACAGTTCCAACCTCAAGACACTCACCTCCTCCCTTTCAACAGAAGCAGTAGCAGAACAGGGTTTCTATGAAAATACAATTGGTACAGCACCGGACCGGATCTCTGGTCTAGTCCTCTGTCGTGGCGACAGTCAATTCTTCTATTTGCGGCGACTGCCTTAATATGCCATCCAAGATGTGATGAATGGATGCCCATACGCAAAAGAAGCCACTATATACTATGACTTCTGCCTCCTCAGGTACTCCAACCAGCAGTTCCTCAACTCTACTGATAATTTGAACCGAATCATAATGTACAACACCCAAAACGTGACGAGCAGTATAATTAGTGGATGGGATCCATCGAATAATACTGTGAAAAACAACTTCAACACTATGGTGAATACATTATTTACCAGTGTCTCGGACCACGCAGCTTATAACTCGAGAAAGCGTAATTTTGGGACTGGTGTGATAAACATAACAGCATCCTTGCCGGTGACCTATGGCTTGTCACAGTGCACGCCTGATTTTTCAAATAATACATGCCATGCTTGTTTACAAGACCTTATTGATAAGATGCCAGAATATTTTAGCGGGCTTCAAGGTGGAAGAATTTTAGGAGTGAGATGCAGCCTGAGGTATGAAATATACACCTTTTTTTCCGGAAATCCAGATGAACAAATAGGTACAATCTCGGAGACAGTAATACCGACTCCTCCAGATTCAACATCTAGCCCCAGTAAAGGTGAATATTCAACACCTGATTGCCTCTGTTATCTTTCATTTTTTTCTTAAAAATAAAAATAGAGAAAACTGGAATATCTTCAATTCTTTATATATTCTTCAAGATATAAGAAGGAATTTGGGTACTATTTTTGTCAGGGAAGGTAGGACAAGTATTCAGAGTGATTAGCTTCAGCCGTTAATAAAATCCTCATATAAAACAGTCTGATATTTAATATACAAGTTTCACATAGGAGGGTTCTTTTTAATGTAATTAAAAGACCCGTAATTCCTATGAGATACTGTCCTGCGTAGACAATATGATTTTCCACAAAGACGTAACGACTAGGTAATTAAAATGTTTGAATGTTAGGTATAGGTTGACCATATGTATGTGTAGGAGGAGACTAAGAGAAGAATTTGTAATTGATGGGGACAAAAAAAAAGCCAGTATAGAGTATAGGTTAACAGAAACGCTGCTTCTTGGAAGTCTCCATTTTTCCTTTTCCATAATTTCCTCTTTCTTTTGTTTTATTCATTCTTTATTTTGGTTGTGTTTTCTTTTGCTGTTGCAAGTGAAAGCCCACGCCCATCCCTCAAGAGATCAGAATTTAATTTCCCATTAATAAGAGTATCTACACAAGTTGCTTCCTTCAACTTCAAGCCCAAATCTTCCATGCCAATATGTCAGACAATAAGCTTGAATTTTTTTCGTGTGATCTTTCCATGCATTAATTAGCACAATATTTTCGTGTGATCAATTCCGGAGTTCGGACTACAAAAAAGTAGGAAACTATCAAATTACTCTGCATTGTTCTGCCTTGTCTCTTTCTTATCTGAATACATGTCCATATAATTTCCTGTAGTTGCCCTGCAACAGAATTCCAGTCATCTGCATATTGTAACAAGATATGTTACATATCTTTTCTGTTGATCTGTCTCGCAGCAGAAAAATTACAGCCATTGAATTGGGATCACTGGCTCAAATAATCAGAAAAACATGCATGATTGCAGCAGGTTCAAGGTTACACTTACTGAATCTTGTATCACAAAAGCTGACCCTAACTAGATGACCTGACCATCCAATATTCCGAATTCCCGAATCCAAACACACCTGATAAATCTTGAAAAGTCAAACATGCTAACTAGATCAAACTTAAACCTGAAAGGATCATCATTTGAAGACCAGAAACCCAAAATGACCTTTTCTAAAGAGCAAACTTAGTTGATCCTATCTGATCTGGTCCTGAACTGTTCCTTATCTGCAACACTACCAGTATCTACATTTGTGGTACTTAATCAAATCATTTGAAGAGCAAACAGAAAAACTTGCTTAAATAATAAAAAAAATTGACCTACTTAGTAGAATTTAGAAGAGATACCATAATGCAGAACTAAATCCCAAATTACATAAACACCTACCCCAAAAATGTTGTCTTAACAGTCTATGGTACTTGCTAACCTTAATCTGACAGGCCTGTTGTACTCTGGAATAATCCAACCTCTACCCTAGCTGTAACTGTAAATTACCCAGAGATAAAAACTGTTTTGCAATCCAATTAACCAAAATCCAACTTGATGAACATTTGCCACCTAATATTGACTTTTTGAATGTGTTTATCCATCAGTTCCTTACGACTGTTGAATCTTTTTCTTCAGTCCTCACCTATGCAAAATTGAAAAAGAATTAAATTATTGATTGTGTTGGTTATTTCAACCTCACAAATTTCTTCAGGAGGAAAGAGCAGGCGCCTCATTATAATCATCAGTGTATCTGTGGCGTTGCTTATTATTGGCTGCTTCATCGTCTGTTTGTTAATCAGAAAACTGAGATATTCAGGTTTAGTTCTTTATACAATTGAACAGTTCTTGTCAACATGTCCATTTGCATGAAAAGTTAGCTAACATTTTATATCTTCATTAATGATTTAGAAACCGAGATTTCTCAAGAAGAAAAAATGCTCGCAACTAACAATGAAACACTGGATCTATGGAGCAGAGAAAGAAGTTCAGATTTTCCACTCTTTGATTTCAATCAAATAGCTAATGCGACAGGTAACTTCTCATTAGACAATAAACTCGGCGAAGGTGGATTCGGACCTGTGTATAATGTGCTTCCTATTTCCTTTCATCTCCATACTGCTTTCCATTTTCTCTTTCTTATTTATTCTAATTATAATTTTTTTAAGAGAATGAAATGCCATAAGTACAACGTGGACATTAAAGTAAAGGAAGTCAGTAAAAGAACCAACAAATTATAAAATGCATGAAAATACTTTATGATGAAATTAAAAGAAGAATTAGGTTTTAAGGCCTAGGCCCTTATTTTTTACTAAAAGAAGAAACAAGAATTAGGTTTTATCGTGATTCAAAGTTCTTCTTCTAGGGTGTGCTACAAGATGGACTTGAGATAGCTGTCAAGAGGCTTTCTTCATATTCCGGCCAAGGTCTAGTTGAATTTAAAAATGAAATCCAACTTATCGCAAAGTTGCAACACAGAAACTTAGTCCGGCTGGTCGGATGGTGCATTCAAGGAGAGGAGAAAATATTGATTTATGAGTTTATGCCCAATAAGAGCTTAGACTATTTCATTTTCGGTATGTCTCTAGAAACCTATATATTATGAAAGGGTTTTTGTAATATTTTTTCCTTTTTTGCCATAATTTTCCATAAATTACAGTACTCTAGTTCCATTTTACAAAACTCAGTTCTTTATTGATAAGTTTTGGGGGTTTTTTTCTTAATTAGTACATGTGGGGTCATCTCCTGTAATATATTACTGGGGTTATTAGATAGCAAACTAATTTTTAATCATGTAGTAATCTGAATTGGGAGGCCTAGCTCTCAGATCACAAGGTTTCTCTCTCTTCCATTCTAAGAAACTAATTAAGAAACTATTCACCCATATGTTTCTTTATTATAACAGTAAACAGTTCAATATTTGACTCCTCATATTATAAAATTTTAATTAAAAACTAACAATTCAAGACCAAGGAATTTTTTTATGGTAACACCCTGCTGTTTTTTCTTCTTTTGCATATAATGCAACTCATTTGCATATATATAATTTTTTGTGTCACAGATAAAACAAGAGGAGAACTTCTAAATTGGGAAAGGCGTTTTGAGATAATTGAAGGCATTGCTCAAGGACTCTTATATCTCCACAAACACTCGAGGCTAAGAATTATTCACAGAGATTTGAAAGCAAGCAATATTCTCTTGGACTCTGAAATGAATCCGAAGATATCAGATTTCGGATTAGCTAGGATTTTTAGCTCAAAAGAGCTCCAAGCAAATACCAACAGGGTAGTTGGGACTTAGTGAGTATAGCGCCATATGCAAAATAAAAATTTGATAAATTTTATTTTATTGTAAACAAAGTGCATAGTTCAAGTAGAAAAAAAAATCAACTCGAATTAGAAATTTTAGTATTTATTGAAAAGATAAAATTAATTTAAGACAACAAATTTCAGATAATGATGGTAACAGTAACACCCTGTTGTTTTTTCTTCTTGTTATCAGCTGGTTACATGGCTCCAGAGTATGCATCGGAGGGTCTTTTCTCAATCAAATCAGATGTTTTCAGCTTTGGTGTATTACTTCTGGAAATTGTTAGCAGCAAAAGGAACCACCAATATGGAGATTTTCTCAACCTCCTTGGATATGTAATTAAACATATAATAGTTGATCATGTTGGTATTATGGAATCAAGGAGCTGTTGGTGTTGATCGATAATATAATATTCTTCTTTTCATTTTCAGGCTTGGGATAGATGGAAAGGAGGAAACATTCCAGAGCTAATTTCTCCTGGATTAACTGAAGCTCCCCATAGACAGACAGAGAGATGCATCCATGTCGGATTATTGTGCGTACAAGAGAATCCAGCCGACCGACCTACCATGTCTGATGTGATCGTGTTTCTTACCACTGCAAGTATAATTCTGCCAGAACCCAAGCAGCCGGCGTATTTCAATGTAAGAGTAACAGAGAACGGAGTCGAAGGTTCTTCATGTTCAATAAATGATGTGACCTTGACCGACCCGGATGTTAGATAATGCTTCAATAGCGATTATCTTATTTAGGCAATTAGTTTTTAAATTCTACATTCAATAGTTGAAGTGGAATTTATCTACAAAATTTGATTTTATTTTGATTGTCATAAAAAATAATTGGACAAATAGAACATGGTTTACCAAAACTGTATTTGTTGATCGACATTCCGATGTATACTACAGATGCATATATAATCATAGCTTTGTAATCTGGCTGCATAGTTGAAATTAGAGTTATAAATTTTATAAGCAAGATTTCACCCATCATCAAGCCCAGCAATGGAAGAGCCTGTGGGCTCATCAATGGCGACTGTAGCGCTCAGGCCGACCAAAGCCTGTCGAAATTCTCATCCTGATATATCTCATATTTTGCGTGAAGTATGAGAAAATCTCAACCGTTCAAAGACGTCCTACACGAATCTCAAAACTCCAATAACACTGGGCCCCTGCGCTATCCCCGAATAGGCACCGGACACGTCGGTCAAGCAAAATATGAGATATCTCAGAGGATTCGCACTCAGCCTGTTGGTCCCTCAAAGCTGGGTTTCCAGTTTCGATGTTGTTTCTTTCAGTTACTTTATATGAAGCGGGTGAAGAAAGAGTTCAAATATCGACCCTCTATACATAAATATATAGATAAAACAGTTTATAGGAGGATGGTAAATCTGGTTTGGGCCCAGTTTAATCGGAGTGCGTATCCTCTGATTTCTGAATATCTCATTCGGTGTCTATTCGGAGATAGCGCAGGGTCAATAATTATTTGTGCTTTGAAAAAGAACGTATTTGAACGGTTGAGATTTTCCAAAAAGTCGCGCAAAATATGAGATATCTCAATGCGAATTCGTTTAAATGGGCATTTGGGCCTACGAAAGTTTGACGGCTTCAACAAAATAGTTTATGTTGCTCTAGTTTTTTACAAGGTATAATTACGGGGATCTTCGAAGAAAAATATGTAATATTGATTCTTTTATTACTGGCGTAATTTTTTTTTTCACAACAATAGTGCTCCTGAGTATAGGACAGAATAAGATAATAAGGAAATCTTTAAAAATTAATAAAAACAATTGTATACTTGTTCTTTTCTGCATGTGCATCCCACATTGAAGAGCGTTAAGTGAAATATTTACACTAGGATTATTTGAAAAATTCTAAATGGTTGCTATTGTTTTTCAATTATTATTTTGTCTGCACAAAATGCCAGGAAACCCTTTATAAATTGAAAATTACCTTTGACTATCAGTCAACAGTAAAAAAATTGAACTACTTTGTCAGGGAGACAAAAAGCGTGAGAACCATGCAATTCTTGTGATTTGGAATAAGAATCTCACACCACATTCATTTTTCCTTTTATTTTGGTCCTTTTCTCATCTCAACTCTTCTATAAAATTGCAAATCTATTAATAATATCCAAATTGCAAATATATAGAGAATACCCCCTTTTTAAATGGAAAATAGTTAAATAATAATAATTAGGGGTCTGGAAAATGAGAATTGGAGGACATTAAATAAGTGCAATTTTTGTTGTGTTATTTGATTTCCTCCAATATCTTATCTTCCAATACCTCTTTCTGATGCTTTTCTGATAAAAAAAAAATAGTTGATTTCCAAAATTACAAGGACTTTGAAAGTGAGAATTAGATGAAATCAAATAAATTTATGTCTATTTGATTTGATGGTTTTATTTGATTTCCTCTAATATCTTACCTTCAACCGTTCCTTTTTAATGGAGATTTAGAAGAAAGTGTGAAATGAGATTAAAATGCAAAAACAGGAAGGGTCAATTTGAGTTATTGGTAAGTTGATTAATTATTCCTTGCTGTGATTTTTTAGATGAAAATTATTTTCTTTACTTATTTCATAATTTCCAAATTCTTAATGCATGTTTATATAATTACATTATTGATTTCCAAATTAATCTTCTTATTTATTAAGTATCTTATTATCTTCCAAGTTCCAATGCCTCTTGCTGAAGAATTTTTTGAGAAAATAATTAATTTCCAAAATTACAAGGGGACTTGAAAGTGATAATTAGAGGAAATCAAATAAATTTATACTCATTTGATGGTTTTATTTGATTTCCTCTAATATCTTACCCTCAACCGTTCCTTTTAATGGAGATTTAGAAGAAAGTGTGAAATAAGATTAATTTGCAAAATTAGAAGGGCATCCAATTTAAACCGTTCCTTTCGTAGGCCCAATTAAACTGGGCCCAAGCCAGATCTACATCATTCTATAAACTGTATTATTTTATCTATATATTTATATGTAGCGGGTCGATACCTACTCTTCTTTACCCGCTTCAAATATAGTAATTGAAGGAAACAACATCGAAACTAGAAACCCACATTTGAGGGACCGACTCTACGATGATTCCAACAAAAATACCATACACCATGTATTCTCCATTTGAACCGAATGAATATTCCATATCCGGATCCACTGTCCGATTCCAAATCCAACGGTTGAGATCATTAACCAGCGAATTTATTCGAAAACCCTAGAAAGAGAAGCATTAAGGCATCAAAGCATCCGCCTCCTTGGAGGGAAGGAAGGGAACCCATTCCCCTGCGCGTTTAGGTCAAGTGGAGAGGCAAAGAAAACAAATTGAAAGATGCCTTCTAATTTCTAAAAATTAACCAACTTTCCATTTTTCAAGTGGAAAAATTCTCAAAATGAAAATTACAAGTGGCTAAATTCGACAACTTTTCCTTGTCCTTTTTCGCTTCGCTACTATAAATAATCTCTGTCCCTCTCTTCTCTCAACAAATCTAAAGAGAGATTAAACAATAGCATATATAGCATATGTCCAATTGGTAAAATTCACAGATTCAAGTTGCTTCGATCCATCTCTGCTTCAGAGAAAGAAAGTTTCTTTTGATTTGATCTAAGAAAACAGATGGGGTTGAAGGGATTCGCCGAAGGAGGCATAGCGGCGGTGATCGCCGGTTGCTCCACGCATCCTCTTGATTTGATCAAGGTTAGAATGCAACTTCAAGGAGAAACCGTCGCGGCACCTATCCCTGCTCTTCGACCGGCGCTCTCCTTTCATAGTGGGGCCACGATGCCATTGCCTCACCACCACCTCCCGCCGCCTCCTCCAGTTCCCAAACCCGGCCCAATAACTGTCGGGGCCCAGATTCTTCGCTCGGAAGGCCCACTGGGCCTCTTCTCTGGTGTCTCCGCCACTGTCCTTCGTCAAGCTGTTTACTCCACCACGCGCATGGGTTTGTACGATTTCTTCAAGAAGAAATGGTCGCCTAATGGCGATGGCACATCTCTCCCAGTACAACTCAAAATCGCTGCGGGGTTCATCTCAGGTGGCATTGGTGCTGCCGTCGGCAACCCTGCTGACGTGGCAATGGTCAGAATGCAGGCTGATGGTCGTCTCCCATTAGCTGAGCGCCGCAACTACAAGAGTGTTGCTGACGCGATAACCCGCATGGCACGCAACGAAGGAATCACGAGCCTATGGAGGGGATCATCTCTGACGATCAACCGTGCCATGATCGTGACCGCATCACAACTCGCCACATATGATCAAGCAAAGGAGGCAATACTGGGATGGAGGGGGAAGGAGACTGACGGGCTCGGGACCCACACGGCAGCAAGCTTCACAGCCGGGTTGGTGGCAGCGGCTACATCAAACCCAGTTGATGTGGTAAAAACAAGGGTTATGAATATGAAGGTGGAGTGCGGGAAACCGGCGCCTTATGCTGGTGCCATTGATTGTTTGGTGAAGACGGTGAGTAAAGAGGGGGTGAGAGCGCTCTACAAAGGGTTTATTCCGACGGTGACACGGCAGGGGCCGTTCACGGTCGTTCTATTAGTGACGCTAGAGCAGGTGAAGAAGGTGTTCGCCGGTGTTGATTTTTAGAGATGATTTTCATGGTGGTGCTCAAGTTCATGTATTTTATTTTTTGTTTTTGTTGGGTTAATATATAGGTATCTTCACTCAAGATTAATTAGTAATTAATTGTGCACTCGAATATTTTTCGGGTGTGATTTGGAAAGGTGAAAATGTTAAAACTTGGAAAATTCAGATTTATAGTGCCATTTTTTTATCTATTTATAATGGCGTATAATAATGTCTAGGCGCTGGCATTTAGTAAAAAATATAAGAACCTCACATTTATTGACTTAAATTGATTGTTAAGACATAATAAAAAAATTGTAGATTTTAAATTATTTGTATTTTGGCTCATAACGAAAGGCCCAACTTTATTTACTAAAATTATTCTTTAAATAATCATAAATGATATACATATCTTGTTCTACATCATATTTTTTACATATAAAGACTGATGTTGGTTTATGGTGCATTGCAGTTAAATTGAAAATATACATGTTAGGGAAGAACCTGATAGATAATTTTTTTTTATTAGAAAAAAAAAATATAGTAATGAAATAAAGTAAACGAAGAGTCAATAAATTCTGATTTGACAATATTAAAAAATATATTGTAATTATCTTATAATTATATGTAAGTGACTATTTAAAAGTTCAAGCAAGTTATGGCAAGTTGAAATGATTTGAGTAGATTAATCAAGGCGTATTGAGAAAATAAAAAGAAAAGAAAAAAAATCAATTTTTGGACTTCTCTTTTTGAGATGATATTTTTGTCTTGAATCTTCTTTATTAATTAGGTATATTATATATTAATTGATTGTGCAAAGATAAGACAGAAAGAGCCTAGAAACAAATTGGATATAATTAAAGAAAGAATTTTTTTTCTCAGCTCGCAATAATCAAAATCATGTTCTGAAAATAGCACCTCTCAAAATTAAAATCATGTTCACAAATAAATTCAAGGTATTAAAGGTATATTTTATTATGAGTAGGGTTAAATGCACCATTAGTTTTGTGCTCCAATCATGCTCCACGTCTTTTTCTCTGTTTTTAAAGTTCGAACAATCGATCCGAACCACTGAACATGATCTTCATATTAAAATGTGCTTGGAGACCAAATTTTATATTTTTTTGAAAATCTTTTACTATTTTTTTAGATAGGTACAAAATCACTGTTTTGGATGGTAAGGTTATGAAAACAGTGATTTTGTATTTATCTAAAAAATAGTAAAAAAGTTTCAAAAAATATAAAATTTGGTCTCCAAGTACATTTTAATACGAAGATGATGGTAAGTGATTCGGATCGACTGTTCAAACTTTGAAAACGAAAATAAGAATGTAAAACATGATTGGAGCACAAAATCAATGGTGCATTTTAACCCTACTCTTTTAGGGCCTGTTCGGCTGTCGTAGAAAAATTACTGTTCACGTGGGAAAAAAAAAATTCACTCAGAGTGAATTTTTTTTTCTTACGTTAGCAGTAATTTTCAATTCAAATTTTGTTTCCCATACCCATTCCTCCACCCATTTCTCTACCGCCGAACCGGCCCTTATTATTTATAGTTGGTTATAGCGCTTTTGTAACAAGTTCATTGAATCTGGTCACGCTTTAATTTATCTAGTACGCAGATGAAATGAAATATCATTAATAACCTTTCAATTATATGTTTTCTAGTTAATACGACAAAATTAGTGGCGCCAGCACCCAGACACCCACCATCCATCCAATAATTGCATGCATTTTATGTTACTAGTCAAGTGTCCGTGCTTTGCAACGGGGAATGAAATGAATAAAATGATTTTTGATGATATATAGAGTACTTTGTTTTATCACTTGATTACTTGTTTTATGCTTGTGTAAATGGTTTTTGGATGAGTTTCATTACTTGCAAACTTTCTGCTCGTAATGATTCAACTAAGTTTGTACAGATAGTTTCATTTCTGCTGGTACAATAATGAATATATATATTAGCAATTGTTTGAGAATGTGTGATCCAAAGCTTATGACAGTAATAATGGCAAGGAAAGTTTGCAAAGAGACCCTTGTATTTACAAATAACTCAAGTGCCGACCACGCATTGCCGTGGAAATTGAAAGTTGTTTTGATCATTTTTTTAAATGTGATTAATTTAAGAATTGATTGCATAATCATATATTAGTCAATATGAGAGTAAACGAAAACCTTAGTATTTGATTCTAAAAATGTGCCAAAATAATTACACATTTCTAAAACAATAGTTATATGTCCACGCGATGCAACAAAGATTGATAGTATTACACTATTATAAGTCTTCGTATAAGCCAATATAATATTATGCACGAGCATTGTAATAATTTAAGCAGATATCATTTTCCAATGCATAAAGAACAAGTGCTGGAATGCACAAACAAAATTTGGACGGAGCTTCTTTAGCTTCGATGGATCAAATTAAAGCATATGAGTAGAACTAGGGTGTGATGTGCTCACCAAGCCATTTGGTGAGCACATCTCCAAAAACCGCATTTTCAAAGTTTCAATAGTCGATTCGAACCTTCCAACGTGTTCTTCATATTAAAATGTGCTTGGAGACCAAATTTTACATTTTTTGAAAATTTTTTACTATTTTTTCAGAATTTTTGAAAATCAGTGTTTTTTGAATTTTTTTTTATTTAATGAAAAGTGATGATTTTCAAAAATTCTGAAAAAATAGTAAAAAATTTCCAAAAAATGTAAAATTTGGTCTCCAAGCACATTTTAATATGAAGAACACGTTGGAAGGTTCGAATCGACTATTTGAACTTTGAAAATACGGTTTTTGGAGGTGTGCTCACCAAATGGCTTGGTGAGCACATCACACCCTAGTTCTACTCAAAGCATATAATATATTTGATAAAATCATTCAACCAATAATTTACTTTTGAGGGTATATAGGTAAATGTCTAAAAACCAAAATTTTACTTTTGCAAAGACTTTCATCATTGTCAACAATTTTAGATGAAATTCCCTCTCCCAGAAGAAATCTCAACCTAGAAAATCATTATTAAGTTAATAAATCTTAGATACAAACTTAAATGCTAATTGTAAAGAGAAAAAATTCAAATTAGAGTGAGCTCCCATGCAAATGCACCACCATCTCTTGCGGCTATACTCCTCTTGTTTGTTTGAATTGAATACAAGTTCTAAAATTAATTATGTTCACAAAAAAAATTGTCAAAAAAAAATAAAAATATCCCTGTAGAGGATAAATTATCATTTCCACCCCCCTTTCCTTATTAATGAAAACCTCACAAATAAATACAATACATTATTAAAAGACAAATGAATATAGTACAAATGAAAACTAAAACACCATACTGTACCAGTCCACATATGGTACTAACTGGTACAAGTACACAATAGATAGTAGCAAATCATTTTCACATTGCACACAATTGATAGCAGCAAATCATTTTCCATACAAATATATTAATAGTAGCAAATTTTACGAATTAGACCTTGTAAAAATTCACAATTGCAAGCATATCATCTACTCAATTCTGATTTTAACAAATTTCATAACCCAATTCTGATTTACCAGGCATTCTCTATGTTCCCTCTATGAGCTCTTCACTTTCTCTTTTTTGAAAACTATCTTTTCTTCTTTCTTCGGTTTCTTAGCTCCGAAACTTTCTTATTTTTAAAGACATAAGATTGTCTAAATTACAAAAATCAACCAACACAAAAAATTATTTGAAAGCAATATAAATAGAAAAAATAACTTATAAAACATCGATATTTCGTTGTAAAATTAACTGAAAAAAATAGTTGTGCCTCTATTCAATGTATGAACAAACACACATAAAAGAAATTACAAACAGAAAACTACCGTTCTTTTCACTTTATTAAGTCAGCTTCCTCTTGCCAGTAGATTCTTCTAACATGCTTCAATAGTCTCTCAGACTCTGAGGCAATCAAATCCCTCCACAGCCAGTAGTCGACCGAATGCTGTCAATGACAAAAGGCAGAGGAATGATATATCAAACTATGGAGACATACACCATACATTGTAGCATTATCTGAAAACTAAGTCAGAAACAACTTTAATGAACTTCATGCATGACAGTAAAATAAGGTTATTGAAATGTCCATAGTTGAATTTTTTTTTCCTAACAGTGTTGTTCAACACGAACCTTTATTTGAAAAATAAAGCACAGATCATCTCGTGACAGGTGCTCTTACATGCAATATGCAAGGTATAAATTACAAGACTCGAAGTTAGGTTATGCAAATCCATGTTCAAATAAAATGGTAAAATAAAAAATAGCAAAAAAGAACTGCCTCGAAGGGAGAGAAAGAAGTACCCGACCAAATACAACTTTATTTAAGTCACTAATGGATGGAGTTTTCTCTATTAACCGAGCCTACGCATAAAGCACTACAGTAATTTGAGAGAGAATTGCAATGACAAATTTAGGATGATCATGCCATACTGTTATGAATTCGCATTTCTATAGTTTACTACAAAAACCTGTTTTTGATTCAGATCAACTGACATGTAATCAGCTAAAATAAAGCAACAGATGCACCATATTTAGAGAGGGAAAATCCCCAAAAGAATCACAAGGATGTACCATGGAATACCAAGGAATATGATAATGATTTCTAGATTTTTTTACAAAAGACAGAAACTATACGAGACAATAATTTCAACAGCCAAATAAAAGATCACAAAAGTAAAGCCAAACTAACAAAAGTATTGCCAAAATAATTTCAACAGCCAAATAAAAGATCACAAAAGTAAAGTCTGTTATTACGGCGAGTCTCCATCATGAAATGCACTCGCACGACATTCATATCCCACCAGAAGAAATTTAGACACTCAAGTTGAGCAAAATTTTCCACTGTAAAAAAATCCATTGCTTGACTGCCATAAAGAAACTCTTATTTATATGAAAAGGTCATCACTGATGTTTATTTAGAAATCTTTTCTGGAAAAACAGTAATACTTTGTGTATTGACGTTAAATGCATTCTTCAAGGTAAGTTCAACAGAGAAGAGATCAATATGCATAGAAATATTCAAAAAATGATGAGAAAAATAGATCTCTTCTCTGTGGGAAAACAGTAAAACCAATCCGAGAGCTATCAACTCACGGTAAAAATGAACTATACAGAAGTGCTAAAAGAATACAAAGGTGAACAAGTAAGGTTACCAAAATTAGAAAATGTCGTCTCCTGTACAGTAGTAGCAACCCCAATCTCCTCAATTTAGGGATAAAGTTTTATCGTGTCTCGTGCGAATATTTATGATTGCAGCTCTGAAAAGGAAATAAATTAATTAAATGTAATATTAACCAATAAAGGAATGACGATCGATCTTAAGTAAACTTTTTCTGATTGCCACTATCTTAGTAATGGTTCAAAAGAATAATAAATGGGTGGATGAATGTTACACTTTTCAAGCAAACTTTAAACTTCTGGTCATGACCAGACTTGTGATAGAGGCGGTCCGAATGTTTAAAGGCCTACTTCAAAAAAAAAAAATATATGAAATCAATACTGTTGAGGGGTCCTTATGCTTTGAGATTCGTGCCAAGTTAAAAAACCCAATTTTGAGCCATTTGATTCAATTGTACTCAGTACTGTAACCTGAGGGGATGTGAATTCAGTCAAGCTCCAATATTTTTAATTAGCAGCATAGTTGTTTCATGTCAAAATGCAAAAAGATATAACACAAAAAAATATAGCAGTGCAAAAAGACAGAAAGCAGTAGGCGCAAAACAAGGGAAACTGGAACTACCTAATTTTGCACTTGAATTTTATTTTCTGGCATAAAGCCTCCATTAGTCCATTATACCCTATAGTAGCCGAAAGTACATATTAGTTACCAGAAAAACTGCATTATGTAAATAAGACATGTCTGTCGAGCTTCAGTTCTGAGTTTTACTTTTATCATCATTTTCTAATATCATGACAAATTGAGAAACAAGCAGTGCACCAAGGCCCTTTAATGTGCTTTTATCGATCGTCAAGTAGACCGGAGAAAATAATCTACTCTTTTGTAATAAAAGAAAAGAAAAATCCAGTTTTATTCATGGCCTCCTACAAAACTATGACCTAATTGTTTGAAACAGCAATCATACTACTAATATCGGGATGTCATTTATGCCACAAAGGAAAATAACTATAAATTATAAGATCGAATGTCAATTTCAAGAAATATTAAGAGTACCTGTGACCAAGTTGCTCTAGGTACTAATTTGCAGTCTCTCCTTTCTCTGTGGTAACAAAATCTAACACCCAATTCGACTGGGAGCTCCACCAAGTAACTGCAATACAAAAGAAATATTTAAAAAAGTACCATAAATGGTAAACAACTGAAATCTAACTTTAATTACGGAGTAGCAAAAATTTGTCAAATGCTACCAACTTGAAGGCTGTTGAAGCTTGAAACTCTAGACCTCAGAGCCCCCGTCAACAAATTAGGAAAAAATAGGTCTGCAATTTGAGAGGAGCGAATTTGATTGATATATATAGGTAGAAGAGTCGGTTGAATTTGAATTGGCAATGGCGGGGACAATTACCTGTCAAATCCATTGAGAAGAGATCGAAGAACCAATGTCCGCTGCAGTGAGGAAGCGGCAAGAGATTGCGAATTTGAGAGCTCCGAATTTGACTTGCGCGGAAATAACCTGTGGCCCCGCTACTCGATCGCCACTTGGAAAAAAAATTGAAGAGGAAGGGTTTCAAGTGTGGAAGCGTCAAGGGAAAAAGGGAAAAAGAAAGAAGAGATCATCACGAATCTCATCAGGAGGAAAAAATGGTCAAAAACGTGTGGAGAAAAAAAGAAAAGGATAGATTAATGAAATCATTATTATGTAGCTTTTAATGTAGCGGGTATCTTTCTAATTAAATTTAGATTTCTACACGCTTGACAACATGAAATAGATGCATTAAATCAAGTTTTTTTTCAAAGGCTGAGATTGAGATGGATTTTGATGAGTGGCTGAGATTTATCTAATTAACGGCTCAGATTTTGTTTGAGTGAATAGATGGTTGGAACCTAAAATTTTTAACGTGATATTAGTAGTGAGGATATTTATATAATTTATCAAATCAACATGCTGGTTTTTGGACATCCCATTCCATTCTGATTGCAACATATATGCTGTTTGTGTTTTAGATCACACTACCACATTCCCTGACAAGTTGAAACAGTGCAAAATGCTCTCCCCCGGGCCCAAAATTGTACCAAGTATGACACAAATTGCAACTTAATTCCTCTTAAAAAAATGGTGAGTCACTTAATTTGTATCTTTTCTTCCAACAGGGTCAAGTGTAAGCGCCACTGAATCATTTTAAATTTTTTTTTTTTTTTTGCTGAAACCACACAACTCATTTTGAGCATTTTATTGAAACCATTGGCGACTCATTTGGCTTTGGCTGTAATAGCAAAACCACAAGTGAACTACAAGTATGAACTAGTTTAGGTTGAAATAGATGCGAATATTTGGAAATTGTGAGCTTGTTAATTTATGAATTTTTATATTCTGTGCACTTGTTCTATGTGAAGGAGGACAAGAAGAGATGTGGATTCTATGTCATGATTTTTTTTTTTTTAAATTAAATATCCAACTTGCTTCACTTAACTTAGGGGATTTGCGTAATTCGCAATTAAATCTGGAAATGGAATATTAAATTAAATGTCCACAAACAGATTTTTTTTTTTTTTTTTTGAAATATTGACAGCGGCACAACAGATATTAGAGACTTTCCAATTAATGTGTATTTTTGAAAATTTTAGTTTGTAATTCATGTGTAATTTGGATTTAAACTGTACACAATGACTTAGTTTGGATAAACTCAAGTTAACCTGTTCGGCACCTCAGATTCAAGGTTCCTTAACACCTTAATCGGGCCGAACACTGTCTTAGATGGGCTTAAGGCCTACTCCTCCTTACATTTCTTTTCTCCTTAGCGCTTCCTTAGAGCCCAAAAATATTTTATGTTGCAGGAAGCTTTCAAATTAAGGTGCTCTTCTAATCGATGAGAACGGAGTAGGTCCGATGCCCATCGGACCTCCTTTTAGGTTCAACGAGCATAATGACCGTCCGATTAAATCGTTTTGCACGTATTTTAAAGCTTTCTGCACGTATTTTAAAGAAAATAAACGGTGATTAAATCCATCGAACCAGAGTAGGTCCGATGCCCATCGGACCTACTCTCAAGTGCTAATGGAGATCCTTTTTGATGGAGTTTCGTTGCGTCCGTCATTGTTTCCTTTCAGGCAATTCTGATGGCGGCTGAGGGGAACTCATCGAGGCTGTTGTCGCAAGAGCAAAGCAGAGAGCACACTTGACCTCTTCTTCTTTCCCTCTCAAGGTTAGCACGTCAGATCCTCCAATAATTCTAATTTGGGGAAAATTATGCAATCACTAATGTGTTGAATTATCAGATTAATTTGGAGTGATTGTTGAATAATTTTGATTTTTTTTTTTTGAATCACTACTGAGTTTCCTTCAGTTGTTTGATCTATCAAATTTGAAGATTTTCCCGTTTTTTTTTTCTTTTCTTTTTCTCTTTTTCCGTTTTTTTTACTGGTTTTCTTTGAGTTACTACTGAGTTTTCTTTTGAAGGTATCAAATTTGAAGCTTAAGCCTCTTTCTATTAATTCCTATCTTTAATTTCTTTTAATTCCTTTGTAAAAACCATTGTACCAGTCTCTTTCAACTACTGGTACAGCCACTGTACAAGTTCCTTTCTCTGGTGCATATATAATAACTATTGAATTTATATGCTTTATTTATTTGTTAAGCCTATGGATTAAAATGTATATGCTTGGGCTTGTAAAACAATAAAGCTAAAATTGGTTTCCTCTTGCTATCCATTGCATTTGTTATATTTTTGCAATTGGACGTCCAGGAACAACATTTTTTTCTAACTTTCTATTTTCTTATTTTTGTTATTGTTTTGTGTTTGAGTATAATCTGGAATTTTCACTTATTAGTACAACCAAACTAATTGGGTTTGTTATCAGAGATTTGCTGTCAGAACTAACAAGGCCATTCACGAAATGTCAAACAAAGCCTGCAAAAATAAGACAATCAAAATACACTAAAATATCAGGTCAGATTATAAGGAACAGAAATCTGGTGTACCATTAATGTTATATGGTTTTGATATTGAAAGTAACAAGTGGCGTGGGGAGAGAAAAATGTTTTTATATTGTTCTTTATGTGGGTGATTTATGCAGCTGCTCAAGCAAAGGAAGAAATTATGAAACAAGTGAAGGAGGCATCCAGGAATAATAATGTGAGTCCGATTCCAACTTGCATATGTACACTTACAAAACCTGAAAATATGTTTGTAACCCTACAAATCATTCAAGTATGTTCTTAAATTCTGTAGAAAAATGAAGGCAAACTTTCCTTCCACCTGATTTTTGTTCCATATAACATCAGAGGTATATCAGATCAGATTATTAGTGTAGAAGTCATAATTTTTCAAATTGAATAGAGCAATGCATTAACAAGTTAATATTTGAAATGAATGAAAAGAAGAAAAAATATACAAGGGTATTTAGGTCTTTACACACTATAATATATATTTCACTCATATAGTCTTTATTCTTAATCTTTCTATCAAAACAAACTTCACTGCAAGATTATCTATGTGCGGAAGGGTGCATTATCTGGTGTTTCGTTGTGCGATCAAGCGCCTCTTTCTATGTATCCATGCTACTTGGATAACTTTTGCAGCCCTCTCTCTCCAATATGGTGACAAGTACCTTTGCAGTAAAATGAAATTAGATAATTCTAATCATATACAAGTTTATACGGTTGCCTAATAATAAGTAAAAATATTTTAAAAATAGAATTGCTATATTGAACCAAAAAATGCTAGGATAAATTACCTAATTGCCACTAGGTCACGTGGGTAGACACGTGAGACCGGTATGATTTGTTCTAAAACATCTGCTCGTAATACCAACACCTCAACATTTGTGAGGCACCTAACAACCCTTGTTGAAAATAAGCGTGATCCCTGGTATCTGTTCTTCCCTCCCTCTGTAAAATAAAAAAAAAAACATTTTTTTAAATTTAAAATTCGGAAAGTAAAAATTCAAATTTAACCCAAAGAGAGAAAAGGTCAGAAAGGTACCTTTATAATGGCCTAAAGAGCGCTGTTCTAGGCACCAGGTAATGACCTCCTCGCCAAATGCATCACCATTTTCCAATAAGGTCACATGTCCATCGGCCCAAGTACTTTCCAACTTACCCTTCACTATAAATGCAATCTTCTCTATCGTTTCCCCTCGGGACAATAAGATGCTCCCGCTTGGGTACAGCTTTCGCCTTAGATTATCACATATAGCATCCAAAATTGGATATTCTAGCAAAGTTAATATCCTCACCTGCAGTTACTGCTTTATTAGGCGTGAATTTTACAGAAAGATGATTAGAAATGCTTTTAATTCTGAACAAGTCATATATTCCGGTTCTAGGCTATTCAAGTCCAACATCAGTATGGTCTTTGGGATGTTCATGCATTTTTTTCTGCTTAGAATTCAGATCAAATCTTTTAATTATTTATGATGCAAACACTGGGTTCTGGCGGATTGAACAACAAAGAAAAATATTTAAAACCTCTTAAGTACAGTCAGACGCAGCTACCAGTCAGAGGTCTGGTAAGATATATACCAGTAAGTACAAGCACAGTCCATAGCAGTAATTCTGGAATTTCAAAATTGAGAAGCTCAGCTGATATAAACCTCAGCCAATTTTGGTGCTCAAAATATTTTAACCATCAACTGTGTGAAGAAACAAGGAACAACCACCATGCAAAGAACAAATTAAAAAAAAAATTACATTAGCTTTCATAAAACACAGACCTTATTTCGAAACCTGAAAAAATGACGGCGTATATCCCTTTGCAGGTCATCTGGCAAGTTCGACAGCAACTCTTCTTCATTCACTCCACGAGTGGTTATCCAGCTGAATTTCTCAGCCTCTCTTACTCTCCTACAAATTCATAAAGGCAGAAGTGTAAATCAGCCTCTCTTCTGTTTTCATTCGTACACATCCGTAACCTCAAGTACCATATCCAAATTACATATCTACATACTCTCTCAATACTTCAGGTAGATACCGGTTACGCATCCACTGCTCCAAATCACGCTGTTTTTGTTGCATCTCCAGTCTCCTGGAAATAGAGTACCCCGAATTATTATTGTTGAATACATATTCTACCACTGTATACAAATTAACGAAAACTTGAAACAATATAAAATAGGGGCTAGACCCTTATTGTTTTCTCAAAAAAAAAAAAAAAAATTGAGTTGAAATTCGTACGCATTTGTGCTACCATATTAATGTGTTTCTCTCAAAAAGGAAAAAAAAAGTTAGAAAGCCAAAAATAAATGGAGCAAGGAGAAAGAGTGATATTGCCAAGCAGAAAATGAAAGAAATGTCAACCTTCTCTCAGGGGCTTGAAGTAAGTTCTGCAAGTTGCCAATTAGCAAGGCGTAGAGTATCAGACCGAGACCAACAATGGCCATTGTAAAAAGTATTTCCCAAACAAAATAACTTGGCGTTTGATTCCCAGCTAATGTGCTTATTTGCTAAAATTTGAAAAGCAATAACCAAGGAATTTACATTTGCAACAACAAATAAACAAGAAGAAAAACAGAAGGGTGTATTATACCTGAAATCCCCAAAATAAGGAGTAGATGTATCGGGTAATCACACTGGGCTTGGTAGTTAGAGTAACAGCCTGTTGATAAATTCCATAAGAAAACTGGTCTGAAGTAGAATCCAAACAATTACTAGATTTATCATAGTCTCTCCAATGTTGTCTAAATTGCTGACTAAAGTTATCAATGTCTCCACCAGGCACACAAACAATCAGGGATGAGCAAAGAGCCTTGTTGAAGACGGCACAAGTGTCATAAAGACATTGACTTACCCTCTGAAAATGAGAAATAAGGAAGAAATATTTATCAGGTACATATATTTTCTCTTATAATGCAAAAAGGAGAAAGTTGAGGCCGCTCTGTCTAGGAATTTTAGCAATGTAACATCTACCCACATAGGTTGCATAATGGCTTGCAGATGTGTTTGTCCATATTTGCACACATGGAGGCATATGGCGCTACAAATTTTCATGTAAATTACTTTAGCTTCTATAATTTTGGAAGGAATATAAATCTAGCAACTTAACCTGAAGTCCAAAAAGGTACCAGGCAGAACCGACAACATGACCAGTTAGCACAAACATGAGAAGGTTAACTACAGAATTGGCCCAAGATGACTCAAATATGAAGCCACTAGCGGATTTACCACCAAGCAGTGGCAGGAATCTGAACATTCTGGGGAGATACTGGAGCAATTGGAGCAAGACTGTGGTAGGCAACATATTTTTTACGTGGTTTTCTGCAGAAGATCCAATATACTTTGGTATGACCACCAAATTCATCACCTTTGGGAAAAAAAAATATGGCAACGAAACGTAAGCATATGACATTGACAAGAAATTTATTAGTCTATGTAGTCTTATTATGGGCTTTTACCAGCAATGGAGCATGAGACAAGATAATTTGGTAATTATGGTGAGAAACAATAAAGAATCTGTACATGCTCGAGTAGAGTGGAAGAACAACAATCTTGAATGCTATTATTCATAAGAATACAAAACTTACCTGAGGAAGTGGAAGAACAAGAAAGAGATCAAAAATAAAATATCCACGCAGATAATGAAGTGCAACTTTCCTATGTTCTTTAACTAGCTGACCTCCCCAAACTGTTCCCGAATGAGGAGCAACATAAGCTAGTCTAAACTGAAAAAAAAAATGGTAATGTTATGCAAGTAGCTAAATAGGGAATCACTACATTACACTTGGATTACCTCAATTAATTGCTTTGAGTTTTGAAAACAAAAATTTGAAAACACCTGAAGTAGCATGTGCAGAAGATAAATAATATCAGTGATGCTTCTAACTACTGCAATTGCTCTTCCTAAGGACCAATTTAGCACCATACATTTATTTGGCTGAATGAGAAAAAATGTATGAACAAGTCAGCACAATTGAGCACCTCACTTATTACTTGAACAGAAAAGGACAGAGCGATATATCCTTTAATCATAAGCAAACAAACAATAAAGAAGGGGAGAAAGACATATGCACCTTCTCGACAGAAAGCATAATGAAAAATAAGGGGTCAATAAAAATGGCTACAAGGCATGATATTACGAAAAATTTATTCCATTGCTGAACAAATTTAGAATCTGGCATCCTGATTGGGAAGTACGATAAAACATTTGCAAGTGACTTTTTTGACCATCCATGAACATCACTCCATCTTATGTTATGCAACTGCAAAACAACATAACAAGACAACTTATAAGTCAGGAAAAAAAAATTGTTTAAAGCTGGACAACCACCAGGTAACGATGAGGGACACACAACTTGCATCTAGGGGTGTCAACGGCACCTTTTACCTGTGTACCCTTTCCGTACAGTATTCGATAAGACGGTTACAGATAAGGCTCTTTTTCTCGTTTAGCTTATCGGGTACGGGTAATTTTTTATTTGTTAACATAATAGGTAAGGGTATGAAAATGTTTTCACCCGACCTGTTTCGTACCCGTTGACACTCCTACTTGCATCTATTAAATATGCTGGTGAATCGTGAATATAGACATTGGGTTGAACTGTTGAATACAAATCCTAATAAATGTGTTGATAGAAGATTCATACTTGATTTTGTACAATAAAGTACTCATTATTTTGTCTCAACACTCATTGAGTGAGACTGGGAATATACAAGTCTGAAACAGGACAGAACAGACTTCAGAACAACCAAGACAAAACCTGGTTTATTCTAGGCAATGATTGTAAACTGGAATAATATTGAAAATTTCAGCATATACCCAAAGATTTATTCCCATCCAAAAAATAATAAATCAACAAAATGAGAGTCTAAATCACAACTGAAAATAAGAAAATAAATAAGAAATAAATAAAAGAGGCACCTTCCTAACAAGATGAGCATAGTATCTGTAAAAATTGATCTTTCTCGACTTCTTATAAGCAGCCAGGCATTCAGGACAATCAGGTATGTCGCACCTTTCAAACAGACCCCACTTCAACGAATGAACTTTTTTCTTGACCGAAGTGCTCGATATATTGTTTGTATGGTTTACATGAGGAAATGGTGTGGGGAGGTTCTCTTTTCTCTTGAAACTTTCTAGGGGTGTTGTTGGTGTTTGTGTTTGCAAGGGACCGGTATGGGGCACAACTGTGGGGTTCATTATGAAGGTCTTGTCTGATTGTATTGGCATGGATGCACTTCTCTTGGTAAATCGTTTTAATTCAACATTTTTGGATAACATCGGGATGGTATCTTTTTCACCTTCATTGTTTTGATCAGACATTTTGAAACCCTGGAAATTAGCAAGGTGAGAAAAGAACTACAAAGTACAAAAGAGTATATATAGAGAAAGAGTATATCAGCTCACAACAATTATTAGAGAAAGGATATATAGGCACGCGATTGAGATTTGGGAAGAAATAGAAGTTGCTTAGTGTTCTCGAGGTACTTAACGCGAAGGTTCGCCGGTCTTTTTTTCTGTTTTTTTTAAAACAAGAAATAGAGAAATAGAGTGTTCTTGAGTTCATCCTCTCTATCTATCACTAAAGTCAACTCTTAAATTTATTGAATTGTTTATTTGACAGCTCTTGCTAATTCATCAAAAAAGAAAAAAAATATTAAATTGGTTTCAAATAACGAATTCAAACTGTTGAAATCTATCTTACGAGTGATGTATTTATATGTCAAAATTTTATATTTTTGAATTAATTTTGTATAAAGTCAAGTATTAAAAAAACATTTAAAAAATAAATTAATTTAAATTAATTTATAAGTTTCTAATTGTGATCGCTTGACTTTATACTAATTTAATTCGAAATTTTAAATTTTTTGTATATAGACACCAGTGTTGTAAATAACAGCATGCGGTTGTCGGACATACATGAAATGATACTGCCAAGCGATTAATTAGGAATAATGGAGAATAATCAGCCAATTAGTCAGAAAAATCCATGATGGTTTGATCACCGCCAATGATTGATTTCAACAGTTTGTATTCGTCGTTTGAAGCCAATCCGATAAGTTTCAAAATTGAGTTCACAAAGGAAATAATGAAACACCCTAGTTCTACTCAAATTTATATATATGCCCATCAAGACTTCATGATTTAGATAATTATCCATCAAAAATTTCAAATTATTTATTTGCCCACTCAAATTTAAGATATTTATAAATATATCCATTCTGTTGATGTTAAAAATACACATTTATTTTTGTATTACTTCGGAAAAAAGATGGACTTCTAGAATTGGGGGGACTTGGGGTCAACCGGTCAAGGTCAATATCTTCCAATTAAGTTGCTTCGGCAGCAGCTGTCAAGGCAAGTGGAGGAGCATATAGCTATTTTCGATAGGAAAAAAGATTACCACAGGAATAATAAGTGTAGAAACATAGTGGGAAGGTAGAACAAAATACAAAAAATTACAGTGATGATTGTGGTAGAATCTTGTGTTACATGGGACAATACATGGAAACATAGTTTTTTACCAAAATGGTTGCCACTGTTTTTTGCATGGAAACAGTATACAAAATAATGACCAAAGGAATCGGAAAAATCTGAATATCAATGTTCTCCCGTACAGAAGCAGTAGTCCCCATTTATATTTAAGATGGATTGGATTTCCTCTGAGTAATTGCTAGTTGCTAGTTAAAGCCTATATGTGTGTGTGTGTGTGTGTGTGTTAATATTATTAGCAGTTAATGACTTTGTAATATAGCCTTATTTTGTGATGTGATACATAGGGTAATAAATAGGGTCTTCAGGTCCAAAAATAAAAGTAACAAGCAAATTTCAAATCAAATGCTCACTGCTCACCACGTCCTAAAATAGTTCTTGAGAATAATTATAAATTTGGAGCTCCAAGACACTTTATTTTCAAACACCAGTTGATGATGCACTTACCTTTTTCTTTATATCTGACTGTGTTTATATTCCAAATCCGTCATAGTACACCTCTTTCAAAATGTAATGACTCTAAATAATTCACCTAAAACTACAAATTAACTCCAAATCGGTCTGAATTACCAAATTTCAACAACATCAACACAAATATTTATATATAAAGTTTTCTATTGGATCAATTACGACATCTAGTCAACAAGCTATAACCAAAAAAGGACCTTGAAAAGAGAAAAAAAAGATAAATTCCTCTCGTAATCTAACACAAAATATTCATTGCTTTTAGCCTTTTCCTAACCGGGATAGTACATCTACCAGCACAAGCTAACTAGTTCTCTGCTTCTTTGGCATTGTTCTCAAAACCGACGAGATATCGACCTTCTTATGGAACTCAACAAAGAGAGAAGGGAAATTTTGCATCAAGTGCCTATATCCTTCAGTGGGTGCCAACTGTGTGAAGTTGTCCAATTTGGAAGCAAACTCAAGGCACTTATCCTTCAGCCAAGCAGAGCCGTGCTTGTCTGCCAAAATCAAAGTTGTGAAGACTGTTTCGATAGATAAATTCACCCACAACCTCTGTTGGCATTTTGCCTTGAGCATTTGTATAGCATAGCGATCAGCAGCTACAAATAAATCCTGGACCAATTCAACTGAGACAAGTTCCAAATTGTCAGTATAAATGAATTGAAGTAGAGCCTTGAACACCTCAGCTTTCATATCTTGGATCTTGACGCAGCCTGACTTAGATTCTGTGAAGGGACCAAAAAGCTCTGCCTCAAACACCGGTGATCTGGCAGCCAACATGAATCTGTGTGCAGAGATTCTCTCCCCTTCAACCTCAAATATAACGTCAAATCTCTCTCCATTCTCCCAGAGCTTCTCTATATCCTCATATAATCCACCAGAAGAGTCATCGACTCCACTTGATGCACTTACAACTCTAATGTTGCAAGAAATAACAAGCATGCCATCCTTACAATAGCGAGCTTCTATTTTATCCCTGGATATGAAATCAGAATAACCACAGTTAAGACAATCAGTAAAGGTATAGGATATAGGTTCACCAAATGGCACGAGCTCCCCTTTCTTGTTAAGTATGTCGAAGGAGAATTCCGCCTCAACGTCCTTTGTTTCGCTCAAAAGAACTAGGTAAAGGGAAGCATGGGACTCAACTTTTCCTTGTTTTGAATCTGACCCATTCGGATAAAAGTGTAGAGCCCAATCATAGCCTCCAACAGTGAAGCGAGGGGAAGAGATGGACTCATCAAATGGGATATTCTAATCTCCGGATTTATTTATTTTTATATTGAAATATTAGAAATATTTTTTATATTGAAATATTAGAAATATTAGAAATATAAAATGTTATCATTAGACAGTGTTATTTAATTTTTTTTTTTTTTTGCTGAATGCTTACATACCAGATACTGGTATTTTTCAGAAGTTTATTTTTTTTATGAATGTTTCAGCATAATGTGTAGATATTTGTTTATGGTAAGTTTATTTATATGTTTATATAGATGTTTAAATCTTTGTTCTAATCAAATTTGTGTTTTTTATGTTCTGGTCAACTTTCAGTTGACTTTTTCCTTTATTTTTCCAGATCTATATTAGTTTGGTTATTTCTCTTAATCTGTTCCTTATAAAAATCTGGAAAAATGAAAAATAGTTACATCTAAATGTGTTCTTATGTTATATGAATATCAAGATCAGAATCAAAAGTAATTAAGTAATAGAAAATTATGATTTTTTTTTTGTGAAAAGGACAACAATGCCCTTGAACTTGTATTTTATTGATGATTAACAAACGGTTAAGGTTTTGAACTAAAACCTGTTACAAAACATGTTAACTGGACTCTTGAGCCACCAAAAAAAAAACTTTTGCAAAAAAGTAAAACTGAAAGAAAAAAAAGAGCAAATATAAGAACCCAAATGAGTCATAACCACCAAAGCAAAAGTGAAACAATTTTTTTTTCTAATTGGAACTAGAGGATAATCCGCTCAGCTTGCACTTATTCTGATCTCTGAAAATCCTCGCGCACCGCTACCTCAACAAATTGTGCTATCAATATTATTTCTCTTGTTCTTCTTTGCCCCTGTGCATTCATGATTAGTTCACTCACATTGTTCTGAAATTGGTGAAGCACTCCTTGCGGTATTGAAAACCTGTTTAATACCATCAAGTAGAAGCTTTTTACTGTTTGACATTTTGAGAACAAATACACCACTTATTCCTAATCTTGTTTACACATCACACATCTATAGTAAGTGCAATGATTTAGTAGTGGAATGATTGAAATGGTAAAAGGGAACCTGGAATTTGTTTACTCATATTTTACTGACAAGAATGGGCTGATTTGAGCATTTTAAAAGAATTTAGAAGAGAAAATCATGTGGTGTATTTACCTTGTTTTGAGGTTCTACCTAAAGGACCTGATGTTTTCAAGTACTGTATGTAAGAATGGGAATAAAATACGCTTAATTGCATAAATGAAGCTAAAATGAGGTCAATTTAGGCTCAAATTAAGGACAAATCAAAGAATAGTTGAGGTTACCCTTCTCAAAGTTCACACCAGTATGTGACACAACACTGGTACAGACCTTACCTGCTACCATAAAACTGGCACCAAAACTGGTACCAATCTCAAATTTAATATTTGTATTTTTAAGGTGTTAGCAAGAAAAAACTTGTACAATACCATTTTACGAAATGGTTTAATTTGTGAAATATTTTCTTCAAAAGAAAGAAAAGACAAGTTACCAAGTTGTTAAGCACTTTTGTGTAGCTTGACAGTTCTTATAAAATAGTATCAACTTTACTTTTGTTCGATAAGATAAAAGCTGATATGATACGATTTTGTAGTTCTTATCCAAAATAGAAAAGTACCTCTGCCTAAATTTCTGGAAAGGTGTATTTCTTGGAAGCCCACTTGCAAAAACTTCAGTGAGAAACAAGGCAGTTTGAAGCTTGTTCACGGTATCAAGTGTGTCATGGATCATTTATTTCTATAAATATCAAACAAAGGTCAATCCTTTAAACATACTGATGGGAGTCGAGCTGCGCAGAGGGAGAGAGGAATAGGAAATCCAGGGGGAGAAGGTATTGAGAGGAGAGAGAAGATGTTCTTACGGTGACGCAGCGGGCACTGTTTTTTTTTTTTATAGATTAGAAGATCAAAGCCACTGGATTAAAAGGACGGTTCAGATTTCTTCCCATTGTACAAGATAGGGTACTCCGGAGAATACGGATCCTCTACAAGCATGGTATGAGTCACAATATTGGGTTTGTACCCTTTAGAAATCATTTCATGCAGCAACTCCTTTGCCTTCACAATTTCACCTTTCTTGAACAATGCATCTATAAGAATGTTGTAAGTCACGACATCGGGCTCGCACCCTTTGGAGATCATTTCATGCATCAACTCCTTTGCCTCCGTAATTTCACCTTTCTTGCACAGCCCATCAATACGAGCAGTATAAGTCACGACATCGGGCTCATACCCTTTAGAAATCATTTCATGCATCAACTCCTTTGCCTTCGTAAATTCACCTTTCTTGCACAACCCATCTATAAGAGTGGTATAAGTCACGACATTGGGCTCGTACCCTTTGGAAATCATTTCATGCATCAATCCATTCGCCATTTTAACTTCACCTTTCTTACACAACCCATCTATAAGAGTGGTATAAGTCACGACATCGGGCTCGTACCCTTTGGAAATCATGTCATGCATCAACTCCTTTGCCTTCGTAACTTCACCATTCTTGTACAACCCATCTATAAGAGTGGTATATGTCACGACATCGGGCTCGTACCCTTTGGAAATTATTTCATGCATCAACTCCTTTGCCTTTGTAATTTCACCTTTCTTGCACAAGCCATCAATAAGGGTGGTATAAGTCACGACATTGGGCTCGTACCCTTTGGAAATCATTTCATGCATCAACTCCTTAGCCATTGTAACTTCACCGTTCTTACACAACCCATCTATAAGAGTGGTATATGTCACGACATCGGGCTCGTACCCTTTGGAAATCATTTCATGCATCAACTCCTTTGCCTTTGTAATTTCACCTTTCTTGCACAACCCATTTATAAGAGTGTTGTAAGTCACGACATTAGGCTCGTGCCCTTTGGAAATCATTTCATTCATCAACTCCTTAGCCATTGTAACTTCACCATTCTTACACAACCCATTTATAAGAGTGTTGTAAGTCACGACATTAGGCTCGTGCCCTTTGGAAATCATTTCATTCATCAACTCCTTAGCCATTGTAACTTCACCGTTCTTACACAACCCATCTATAATAATGGTATAAGTCACGACATTAGGCTCGTGCCCTTTGGAAATCATTTCAGTCATCAACTCAATTGCCTTCGGAATATCACCTTTCTTGCACAGCCCATTAATTAACGAGTTGTATGTATTAGTATTAGGTATAACCCCAGCAGGACGCATCTGTCTATACAAACCAAATGCCATAGCGAGTTGACCCGCCTTACAGAGCTCATCTATAACAATGCTGTACGTGATAACACAAGGTTCACACTCACCGCCGTGCTTAACCATCATAAAAAATAACTGAAGGGAAAACCCAATGTGGCCCTTGGAGCAAAGCCCCTTGATAAGAATGTTATAAGAGATAACATTAGATATACATCCCAACTTAGGCATTTTGTAAAGAACAATGGATGCAGCCTCACTAGTCCTATTCTCAGAACAAAGGCTCTTGATTATTGGACCGAATATCACGGCCTTAACCTTGTGACCCTCTTTCAGAATCTTTCCTAGAAAACAAAAGGCTAGGTCGAGACGATTCGTTCGGGCACAATAATTAATCATGAGACCATAGGTATAATCATCAGGACTGATTAAATCAGTTTTGGTTATAAGGTGGAAGAAGGAATAAATGGCAGGGTCAGAGTTTCGAACCAATGTAGCCAGGAGCGCATTGACGGGATGGATTGAGGTGGGAGGATTCGGGGAACTCAACAGAGAGTGATAATGCTCAAGGATCTCTTTGTAATGCGAATTAGTTGCAGAAGGAATAAATGTTGGTTGTGGTTTGTTGTTGATTCGGACTCGGACTCGGAGGGGTTGGAATTTGGAATGGGGGATGGCATAGCAGAAAGACAGAGGTCACGACGAGAAATTGAAGCTGAAATGGAACAGAAAGGGGTGTGAGACAACACGGGCATCATATCTTCTTCTTCTTCTTCTTTTGTTTGAGCGTTTGACAGCGAGAAGAATAGAAGATAAAGATTGAGCTAAGGAAGCGAGGAAGGGATGCGAAGAAGAGGAGATAAATGGAAATGGAACAAAGATCTCTCCTTTCTGGGCCGACTTTGGTGGCCCAAAAGTTTCTACCAAAGGCAGGTGGGTAGAAGATAAAAAATTTCTAGGAAATGTCGTCCTTTGTAAAGCTAATGGATTGAATTAAGAATAGTACATGGGGTCTCAGATGTCCTTTCAAGATCAAGTGATTTTTTATCTATTCTTTTGAAAGAAATTAAAAAAAATGTAAAATTTAGTTTGCGAGCGTATATTCATATAGAGATCATGCTGAATGGTTCGAATCAATCATTAGAACTTTCAAATTAAAAACTTGAGTCCATAGTACGGACCATAGTGACAAATTAAAAGTTCGGGTTCGGTTAGGCGAGATCAAAAATTCGTGATTCGGGTATAATTTGGGAATGATTCGGTACAACAAGGAAGCAAAAAAAAAAAAAAAAAAATTTGGCGTTTTTTTCGCATTTTTATCGCGAATAATTCGTTTATACGCGTTTTATTCGCGAATTATACGCGTATAATTCGCGAGTTATGTCACTATGGTACGGACCAATATGCGCTATGCATAGTACCATAGCCTCATATAATAAAAAGATTGAGTTAGGCCAGCGTGCTATTATTTATTAATAATTAATAAATAGAGGATGCAACTTGACAAGTGGGTAACACTAAACACTAAATAGGCTTGGTGCTAGCACTGGTACAGATTCTGGTACAATTTCAATTACAGATTCTGCTAGCAATAAGTGGCAAAACACCACACTCTGACTACGCAAAAGATACAAGGGGCAAATGAATTTAGTATAAACAAATGCATGATGCATCATTAACACTAAGAATATATACAACAAGCAAATTTGAGCACTACATAGAGCAAGTACATTCAAACAGCACAGAGAACTCTCTAATGCATCAAATTGACTCTTGCTTCAAATACAGATCAAACACTACATTTTATGCAACTACAACTTGAAGACCTTGAGACTCAGTGGTTGGTGCATGTGTAGTAACTTTGTGTTGGTTGCTTATTTCCTCTGTTCGTCAAATTTACAGAAGCTCACCTTATGCAACTACCATGTAAAAGCTGGACACACAACTTTTGAGTTAATTTTGAGTAACAATCAAATAACAACTAATCTAATTCTATACTTTTTTCAATTGTGCAATTAAAAAAAAAAAAGAAATCTACAAGATAACATTATTTAATAGTTCATACTTCATAGTATTACAAATTATAATAGATGAATAATTAATTTTACAAGTGAAATGAAGTATACCTATTTGAACATTTTGTATATTATAATAATTAAAATTAACTTTCAATTGAAACGAATGACAATAATTTTATAAGTGAATACTATTCGAAGGCCTTGTGAATATGAATATCGCCATTGGAATGTTATGGTGTTGAGCAGAATCTGCTAAGCGTATAGGAAACTCTCAGTCATTTGTCTTCCTTGCACAAACCCTGTTTGTGCTGGGACCGATATCCTCCCAGGTATTTGACTTGAGCAAATTACAACAGCTGGCCTAGATTAATTCTATATGGGTTAAACTCAAATCCGGTGCCTATTGTTACTGTAGGAAGCTGTTTTGAGATTCGTGTCATATTAAATAGGCCGTCCGATCGTAATTTGCTTGAGTCAGGTAACCTGAGGTGATGAGAATTCGTTTGTGCTGGGTCCACCAGATTATCCACCTCATCCTTGATTTTGTCGGCCAAAACTTTTGAAAAGATCTTCTTGAAAAGATCTTTTGAAGCCCAATACTTTGAACTATTTTATCTTTTTCCTGTGTTTCAGAAACATGTATTGGAGAAATTTACCAAACGGTTTTGTCACCAAGGCCACGCGTTCAAGTTCTAGTTGTGACTTGCAAGTGCAAGTATACCACGTTTACTTGACCAACCCTATCTCCAGTTCTGTACAACTGGAGAGATCTGTATTTATGAATAGCCTTCATTTATTACTTCCTAGTTCCTACTGATATTATAGTGTATGTTATTATTTATTGACATTAGCAGTAGTTTTTTTTTTTTTTTGTGGCGTACTCATTCGTTTGTTAGATTCAATTAAAGTAACAAGCATATTCAATTTTACAAAAGTAATATGAAAATTAATATATATAATTTAAAAATGTAGAATGCACTCAATAAACAGATAATTCGCCTAGTGTTGTGTAGTTCAGCTGGCTAAGGCCTATGTTCATATGTGTGCCTACGGGCTTTGATAAAATAAAAATAAAAAAACAAATGCTTCCTAAAATCTTTCGTAATATTTGTCATTATAACTGACTACAATAATAGTGATTTATAATTTGTTTCATGACTAATAAGAGAATAGTGCCTCTTTCCATCTTTGACATGTTCGTTTTCATTTGAACATTTAATAATGAATACTGCCATGTAATTGTTCAACTTGTAACAATTTATTTCTTTGTTGCATAACATTTTATAATGAAACAAGCATATGAAAATGATTTTTATTGAGTATTCAGAATTTTCAATTTTTATATCTAGAAAATAATTTCCATTAAATTTTCAATTTTTTGTCTTGTACTCTATTTATCATGATAAATTCAGAAATTTTATTTATATCTTTGTCCATTTGTATATTGTCCAATAAAACATAGCATTGTCTTATATACCCAAAAATATAATATTTACCTGCCAGTTACAGTTTGACTATATTATAAAATAAAAAAACCTCCTATTTCATGACAGAATGGAGATGATTGTACAACACCAATCAATTAATTAAAGTCTTAAACAAGAAGATTCTCCCTCAATTCGTTTATTTTCTTATTATAAGCCAAAATATTTAGATAATCCAAAATCAAATCAGAAGTCCCATCTCTCTCACAAAAAAAATTAACCCAAACACAAAACAAGAAGAAAAAGTAAACCACGATCTTTTCTAAATTTCACCCCTTCATTTCCCTACAGTAACACAAATTTTGAGTTTGATCCAGACCGTCCGATCATAATCCGGACCAATCCGGTAAGAGGTGGAAATGCCCGGTCCCTTTAATATTCGTGACAAAACAGATCGGACGTTCCAGATTTAAATTTAAATTTGGGCTACCTTAGGGAATCAATTTTTTGTAAATCTCACTTCTTCTCTCGCTTTCTTCCTATATAATGTTTAATCATTGTACTCCTCTTCAGCCTTTCCCTCCTAGGGTTAGGGTTTCACCATGGACTCCACCTCGGCTTCATCCACTCGGCCACGGCCAAGCGGATCGATTTCCTCCACCTCCGCCGCGGCGGAGGCGTCGTTGTCGTCGTTGATGGAGGCGGACCTGCAGGAAGATCGCCGGAAAGCGGTCCAGAAAGTCCTTCAGCAGTGCTTGAGAGCGCTCGAAGTACTTGGAGAAGAATCCGATCCGAAATCAGATTCAGCCACCGAGAAAGCGTCAACTCTGATAGAGGAAGAAGAGCTGGAGGAGACGGGAGAATTGTCTAATCGATCATCAACAGATACTGGTTACGAGACAGATGAGGTAGGAATTGTTGGATTGAAGATGATTTTATTCTTAAGGCCCATATTTTTCCAATTTAAACAATTCAGTCAACTTTTGGTAAAAATTATAGTTAGAACTCAATTAATAGATACTATAAAATTAAAGAAGTGAAGGACATGATGCAGTATTTAGAGGTTCAGATCTAACAGAACTTGCGGTTCTAGATATTATGAGAAAACTTCTTCGAAATGGTAATTACAGAACTACAGAATATGTTGCACTATTTAGGGATCAGAATGAATAATTGGCTTAGTGATTTTTTACTGGTGACGTTGACTAGGTCATCTTTATATATTAAGAATTCTACACAATTCTTTTGATGGCATATTAAAACTATTTTGTTAATTCTGAAAATTCCGCTGTTAGCCAGGTTTCGTCCTATATGGTTTCAGCTTGTTTTTTTATGTTATTATTGGGGAAACAACTCATTTGTTTACTTTTGTCTATGCTATTCAGATAAGGGATCTCCTCAAATCGAGAGTTGAATCACCCGAGTTCCTAGACAAAATTGGCAGCTTATACCAGGTCAATCCAGGTAATTTCTTAAACCCGAAACAAGATTTTGCTATTTGTTTCCGCATAACCTTAACGTTCAAATTATGTTTTGAATCTTATGTGTTCTCAGATGAGGCCGCATCATGGTCAATTGTTAATAAAGCAGAGGCATGGGAAGTGAAAAATTGCTGTGGGGATGGTGAGTCAGACCAAGACGGTTTTGTTGTAGTGAAACAAGAGGATATAGTAGAAGGAATTGCGTGTTTCATGGCAGCGTATCTACTATCACTGAAGGAAACTAAGGTACTGTTCATTTGATACCAGTACGTTTTTTCTTATGAGCTTATGCCGTATGATGGTACTGTGCCAAAGTCTTAAAATTAACTTGCTATTGCTAGAGTTCAGCATCTGAAAGCACAAACTAGTGTATATTTTTCTTATTGTTTGACCATGTCCATATTTTTGTATATATTTACTGTTAGCATTTTGAGTATTAAGTAGCATTAGAAGTGAAGGGACACATTCTTTTATACCTTGCAGGACCTTGAAAAAGTAACTTACATGACATGCTGGTTAACACGTTGAAAAGTTGCCAAATGTTGTACCAGTTAGGTACAGTAAATAACTCTCGGTCTGGATTTGCCGCAATAAGTGAAATGAGTTTGTATTATTGATGATTGCATTGAAAAAGTTTCTTTTACCAATAATCATCCAAAAATAATGCAAAATAGTATCAAATAGTCACCTTCATAAATTTAATATTTTCTTGGACCCCAACTCAATTTCTTGAAAAGTACATGTATATATAGTCCTCATAGTTTCTATATATTAATCAATGAGAAAAGGTCCATTTCTGAAGAAATTGAGGTTACAAAGCAGACCATATGATCTTTTCTTTTCTTAAAAGTAAGCATTAATTTTCTTACAGTTGAATATTTTATGTTTGCAGGAACTAACTCCTAATGAACTACAAAAAGGTGTTCTTTATCATCCCTACTTCTATAATTTCCCCTTATATTTTTGTCAATATAATCACACTAACAATATAGATTATTTATTTATTACCAGTTCTTAGCAAAACATTCGAGGTGAAAAAGAAGAAGAGTAAAATACGCAAGGCTTGGGATGGTGCTAATGTTGTTTACAATGTTGCATCGTGGAGTGCTACTGCTATTGGGTATGTTAAACATTCATTTATTCATTCTCTAAGCAAATTATTGTTTAATACCTTTGAAGGACAAGGGTAGAAAAATTATCTTATAGTTACTGAAGTACTGAGAATTAATAATGGCCGAGTGATGCTTTATTTACTTATGAGCAGGGTTCAAATGCCTCGTGTCTTTCCTACCTCATTTGTGCCTCACATCCTTATCTCCGTTATCAAAGTCAAAAACAGTCGATCCGAAACGCTCAACATGATCTTCATATTAAAATGTGCTTGGAGATCAAAATTTTTATATTTTTTTGGTATTTTTTTACTACTGTTTATATAGGTACAAAATCACTGTTGTTTTTCAGAATATTCTCACCATCCAAAAACAGTGATATTTGCACCCATCTAAAAAAATAGTAAAAAATTTCAGAAAATATAAAATTCGGTCTCCGAGCACATTTTATAAGGAGATCATGTTGAGCGGTTCAGATTTACTGTTTGGACTTTGAAAATGTAGATAAGGATGTGAGACATGAAACACATGAGACATTTGAACCCTACTCTTTACTGAATTGGTGAAATATCAGCAAATGATCTTTGAGAAAAAAATGCTCTCTTTCTGATGTGATTTGCATATTTCTTGATACAATTTACAGCATCTACCAAAACCCTGCATTAGTTGAAGCTGCACGAACAGCTGTCTTTACATCGTGGCAAGTGCTATCAAAGCTGCTGTAAATTTAAACTTGTGTGGGAACAAAGCCACAAAGCAGCCTGCTAATTCATCGTAACAGGTGTTATCAAAGCTGCTGTGAACAGCTCTGGCGCGTCTTAAGTTAGGTTTGACGTGGTTCTTTCTCGAATGATTATCATTTAATGTCTGTTTACACGGCTTAAACACTGATGTATTTCGTTCCATCTGTTGTATTCTATTCATATGATTTGTATTTGTACTTCTCTTATCGTTCATTGCCAACACCCGTGTAACATAGCTGCCCACCCTGTCATTTGTGAAAGCAAGATGTAAATATTACATTCTTTTAGGATTTGTGTTATTTAGTGTATGTGTTAAATTGATGATATGTAGTTTAAGATTGGTGTTATTTATTCATGAAAGGTTGATTGTTTCCTTGTACTTTTTCAATAGTTCTACATGTTTCAGTTTGTACCTTATTATTTAGGTTGATTGAAACGGGGGAATAATTTGGTGGCTTGTTGAAAGCATAGTGAAGTTCGAAATTGGGAAATTCGGGGGATTTGAAAGCATATTGAAGTTTAATATGTTGTTTTATGATTGAAATAATATATCAGACAACTTCATAAAATAAGGAATAAACAATATTTTAATTTGACAGTAAATAATATATCAGACAACTTCATAAAATAATATATCAGACAACATCAAAATATACGATGCAAGGTTTCACTTTAATCAAATGCGAAATGAATACCATACCAAAAAATAGGTGAAGGTTCTGATTTACTCCAGTGCAACAGTAAGAGCTGAACCACAAACAAGATACTTGAACTAAGTCCAATACTTCAGAGACCCATATCAGATTTCCTACTGATCACATGATCATATTATTTAACTTAAAAATAGAAACAACTGAGCTTGACATATCCTAAGAGAAAAAATAGAAAAAAAAAAAAAAGCAAAAGGAGAAACTGTACTGATAGTGCTGTAAGATGTCTCACTTAAAACTAAAACAAAGATATCTAAGCTCGAACCCTATGCTCAAAGGACTAAAGGCTAACTAACAATTTATGCTTCTAGCATCATTTGACATTTAAACCAATAAAACCATGCAGAGAAAGATTATCAAGAGTTGTCAACTAACACAATCAATCATCGCTATCACCAAATATTTGGTTCTTGAGGTCATCAACTTTGGCAAACAGCTCATCCCTATTTTCCTACATAAAAAAAAATACACTAGAAATTTAAAAAAAGTAGCACAGATCTGGTAGATCTGTGTGTTGTACTAAGAACACACTCCATTATTAGAAATGATAGAAAATTTCTGAAAAATAAAATTCAACTGGTATTTGTTGAGACAGCATTGCTATGAAAAAGGGTATTGATATTGTTCCTTTTTTAATGTAAACTTTTTGATGGATTGAAACTTCAGTCAAATTTTATCAGTAGAGGTATCCTCTAGGCATACTATCTTTTTTTTTTTTTTTACTTTCTAAAAGAATAGAAAAAAATGAAGCCATAGTTCTAAAAATTCAGTTTTATATGTTCTGGAACAACAAACTAAACCCAAACTTTCAAACATTTTTTTAACAAATAAAACTCAATAACTTAATAGGGATATACAGGAAATTGGTAAAGGAACTTGCTACCCAATTAGTATCATAGAAAAAACTAAAAAGAAAAGAGTGGCAACAAGTCAACAATTAAAATTTCATTTTTAAAGACCCGCCCAAACAAATAGTACCAAAATCAAGCCTTAATTATGTCTCTGGGAATTAATATAATAGTTTAACAGAATCACCTTGAAGATTAAATAGCGAACGCTGAACCAGACAGTGTAGCTGAGCCCAACTACTTCCAGCAACTTTGGAACCTACACATCCAATTTCAAAAATTGAAACTTGATGAAGTATTTGGTGAAATTATCCTGGAATAAAAAAATAAAGAAAGAAATTCACATACCAGAGGAATAGAATCAATAGCTGAAGTAATGGCTGAAGTTATCAACAAAGCTGCCAAAACACCAGACCCGTAAACAAGAATTTTATAAGTTGTGTCGGAGTCCAACTGCATAAAACAGAATCAAAACTCTGTTATTGAAACGAAATAAATATCGTCATAGAATAGTAGTCTGATATCTTAAGTCTGGAATGATACATTACTATGAAAATAATTATATACCACAGTTACTTTTTCAGTTCATATGGCTATGAGATGCAAAATGAAGGACATACAGTATTCATCAGCAAAGGGAAAACACACGGATATAAGAAAGAAATTTGATATGAGATGAACAGACATCTATCATTCAGAAAAATGTAGTGTGACGTATGATAAGTGATAAGTGGGTGTATTAGAGCAAGCAAAAGATATATTTTTTTTTAAAAAGAGACATTGATTGTAGTGAATACAAGGTATATATAAAATTAGAATGATAGTATAGAAGGGTTACAGTATAGCGTGTAAAAAATTGCTTTAGGGATTGTTGCGAGGTGTAAATTTGGATTTCAATTATAAAAAAAAAAAAAAAAAAAAAAGGGGTACATAGTAAAAAAAAAAAGAGAGAAGGAAATATGTCATCATAGAAGATAGCAAAAGGGGACAATGATTCATGAAAAAGAGCCTACTTAGGCTATAATAACAACTTGTTCATTTATTTGCAAACTAATTATGTACACATTGTTAGACCACCAGGGGTATTATGAAGTAGTTACCTATTTTCTATTTTGTTAGAAACAAACAAGTTGATTTGGTTACACAGGTATAAGCAAGACTTAAATTGTAATTCCAAAATAATCAAAAACTCTGATTACTTTCTATTCCAGGATCTACAACAATGGATAAACATCTCAAATGAAGCAATCACAAATAATAACAAAGTTTTTTTTTCTTCAGGCCACTCACACTAGTGTCATTATTTATAGGCTTGTAGCCAAAAGTAATCATTAAGGCAGTCCATAAAGCATTTGGAGAACATTTTGAGGATTTTATTTTGAACACCAATCACCACAGTACATCAAATTAGAAATGCTGCTAATAGAAGCATAATTAGTTAATTACTGAGACAAAAACACAAACAGGCTGTGCACAAACCTTAACCCTCAGGTCCTCAAGCAGATCAAGAGGATTCCAGAAATCACTCCTCTCTTCTCCTTCATTCAGCTCCCAATCTTCCTTTAAATCCTCTTTGGATTTCACCCCACGACTTAAAACCAGCCCCACTCGATCCAGATCAAGCGATCTGCGCCAGAGAATAGAAGAATTTCTAAATCCTGAATCAATCAAAGAAAAACGAAAAGTCATCCCTATCACACACACACACACGCATTCGCTCGCTCGCTCACTCACACAGTGTTCGAAACTAAGTAACAACGATATGTTTAGTGGAAATACCTCGATTGTAGGTGATGACGCATTGGCGGGAGATCGCCGGAGATCGGCGGTGGGGGATAGAAGAGAGCAAGGAACCCTCGAGACTGGAGAGCTCCATTTCTAGCTGGTGATCGCTCTTGGAGACTGGAGAGGAGTTGTAAGTTGGATTTAGTTTTCGGCTTTTTGCGTCGACTGGGATGGAAATGGAACTCGTGGAATGTATAGCTTTCTTTCTAAAGAGAGTTTCATGGACACGTGAAATGCGTGATCCACGCCGCTACGCCGTGTCCATAGGAGAAATTGGTTTTGGGCTTTTCGCTAATGTTATTGGGGCCTGTGGATAAATTGCTGATCCAAACCCGAATCATGACTCAAAAGGGAATTATTTTTAGAGGGATGCTTCTACGGACATAAGGACCTATTTGTAAAATGAACATATTTTTATTTTCAAAGTTCAAACAATCGATCCGACCGTTCAACATTATCTCCATATTAAAATGTACTTGTGGTCAAATTTTACATTTTTTTGAATTTTTTACTATTTATTAAGTATTTTACAAAACTAGTCAAATTCAGACCATTGAAT
The DNA here is from genome assembly GCA_025461045.1 of Carex parvula. NCBI lineage: Eukaryota > Viridiplantae > Streptophyta > Magnoliopsida > Poales > Cyperaceae > Carex > Carex parvula. The sequence continues at coordinate 607,729 of JAJGRW010001192.1, read as the reverse complement.
TTTCTACCTATCTTAATAAATAGTAAAAAATTCAAAAAAAATGTAAAATTTGACCCCAAGTACATTTTATATGGAGATAATGTTGAACGGTCGGATCGATTGTTTGAACTTTGAAAATGAAAATATGCTCATTTTACAAATAGGTCCTTATGTCCATAGAAGAATTTGCCTTATTTTTATATCTTTAACATCAATATTTCTGAGTTCACAGTTCATTCTCTCTTTCTTTTTCTAAATTGACTTGTTAGGGGTGTGAAAATTTGAAGCTAATTCTTTTTTTTCCTATTGTGAAAAAGAATTACATTTCGGGCTTGCATATTCCATTTTCTGTTTTTATTTTTGCTATTTAACTATTTTCGTCAATTTCAAATTTGATGGTTTTTAGTTATGATATTTTTCACAATAAATTTTAGTTTGGGCTGCTTATGTTGCTTGCATATATATGCTGGGAGGAGGGGCCAAATTTATGAATATTGAATTTCAAAACCCCATTCTCCTATATTTATTGAAAAATTGAAACAAAATATTGTCAAAGTATATATTTTTTCTATTTAACTATTTTCTAATTTGAAATATTCATTTCTCAGTTTATTTTTTATATATGCGACCTAACTAGCCGTCATTTTTATTAATATCCTAAAAAAAGAAAATAGCAAATATGTCCTCAACTCAAATTTTTATTAAAAATACCCTCACCGCCCCGCAGTTGGGCGGTCCACTATTCAAACCAAACCGCCCCACAGTGGGGCGATCTGCTGCCTACACCAAACTGCTCCATACGGGGGCGGTCTGCTATAAAATCTATATAAAAGTCACTTTTCTCTCTCTGTCCACTCAAAATTCATTCTAACTTAGCTGAAAGAGAAAGAGGAAGAAGAGGAAGAGAAAGATGATTTTTTGGCGATTTCAGATAACAATAGTGGTAGATCTTCACAATTTTTTTTAATTTACTATTTTAATTTGTCTTTTTAATTTATTTTTTTAAACGAGAAAGATAAACAGTAACAATCGAGGTACGGAGAAAGAAAGCAACCGAAGTATTGCATTTTGTATCTTAAACAGAAGTGTCTCCTAACACTTGACACGGAGAGGTCATAATCTCCCCTTTGATGGTTTGACCTCATGTGATAAAGACCGCCAATTGACTCTCCAGAAAATTGGCTCCTCTAATATATATCCATTTACATGATATTCAGTGTTTCCTTCTGTGTAACAGGTTCTGATGGTATTTTTTATTTTTAAAAATTGAAAAAAAATAATTTCTCGAAAACAACATTGGTTTTTTTTTTTCTCAAAATAAATAGATAGAATTGTTAAGTATTTTTTGTTTTTCGAAAATAATTTCACAATTTACCACATCAATGATCCTATTGGCTCCTCTCTAATAGAGCCCGGTTGAAAGAGAGAAAATCTAGATAAAGAAAAGGTCCATTGATTTCAGAGTCTCTTCTGGGACCGAATTAATATTTGAATTCTAATTATTTTGGAATTTTTGTGTCTAGACCAATAGTTCGGTTTCATTCTTTTTTTTAAGAAAAAAAATGATCAATCATTTTCCCAATAATTTAATTTTTTATTTCCAAAAACAAAAATCATGATTCTGTCATGTATCGTTTCTGACTCGTTGCACAGAGAGCGAGAAAGAGATCTCATTATCCTTTCAACCTTAAAAAGGGTCAATGTTGGTGGGGTCCATGAGTCCATCTTGTTGTTGAGAGTGTTGATGTACATTGACTTGAACAACAACGCAAACAATTTCAGAAAGATCCTTGCTATTCATGTGTACGCATAATTTGAAAAGGAACCAACTATATAAGTTTCGTCAGTTCAAATGAAACTGGGCAAAAGCCTTTTTAACAAAAAATTTGAAAAGAACCTACATTTCCAAAAGTTGCAGAAACATCTCTAGATTGTTTGGATTTATTCAATAAGAGTACAAATACGGTTGGATGCACTAAGAATAGCACTATTCTTAGAATAGCATTGCCAGGGGCGGAACTAGAAAATCATGATAGGGGGTGCTAAAATTTAAAATGCACGATATGTTGTTAGTGAGAATTGAACCCATGTTCTCCACAACCACAAAATAAGCTCTAACCACTGGACTACAAGTAGACATGTGATATTTTATAAGAGGGCTAGACTATATACAAAATTCTAAAATAATAAAATTCAATTATATTTCAATATATATAATTAAAATTTAAAATCATAGGGTGGCTTAGCACCCGTACGGGTGAATGTAGATCCACCCCTGAGCATTGCTATTCGGAACAAGGAAAATCCAAACGATAAATAGAGCTATTCGGAATAGAGAGAATAGGGTTATTCTCTATTCTTACAAAAACATGAAATAGCATTTGTTGCTTTCAATATTAATACTAATCTAATATTTAAACTAATAATATATTACATTTAATATTTAAATTAATATTATATTGTATTATATTTAATCTAACACATAAATTATTACTTTATTCATTCCCTCAAAACTCTATTTCAAATATGCAATCCAAACAACTTTTTCACTATTCCGAATAGCTTGAGTTAGCACTGTTCTTAAACAGTAGCTATTCTTATTTACTATTCTAAACAGGAGCTATTCTAGCTATTCTAGAGTTCATCCAAACGTACGAATTAGGATGAACCCTTGATAAAACTGAACTGTTTCCTATTAACCTTTCTGTTGAGGAAGTTCAGGATTTTGCTGACTTATTTAGGTGTAAATTGTCAAAATTTCCTTTCAATTATCTTGGTGTTCCTCTAAATGATACTAAACTGGCCAATAAAGACTTGAGGTCACTTATTGACAAAATTAGAAAGAAATGCAAACTTAGAAAGGACAATTGCTGTCATTGGGGGAGGGGGCGAATTACTCCCCTGAATGCAGTGTTATCAACTGTCCCTCTCTACCAACTGTCCTTATATAAAATTCCTATAGGGGTGGTCAAGAAATTGATTAGATTCGGAGAAGGTTTCTTTGGCAAGGTACGGCAGAGAAAAAACATTATGCCTTGCTCAACTAGGAAAATGTTTGCATAGCTAAACACTTAGGAGGTATGGGTATCCTAGATTTACAACAAATGAATGACGCATTACTCTTCAAATGGTGGTGGAAATTCCATGACCCTAATTACACCAATTTATGGAAAGTTGTCATCTAGATGTCACAAGCAAGTGGCATCCCTTCATCTCATCATTTTGGTTAGATATCCAAACTATTCATAAGTTAGGCAAGGTTTGTGTCACTTACTCTCCTGAGATCACAGGTCAGGTTAGTTTCTAGAATGACATATGGTACCAAGAATGTGCTTTCAGTACCATTTTCTCCCAACTGTATCAAATTTGCACCTCTCCCAATATTATTGTTCAAGAGGTGATGGCATCTCAGGATGAGGCAGTTTCATTCAGAATGGAACTTACAGGCATTTTGTTGCAAGAATGGAATACTATCCTTGCTATCATCAGTATTACAAGTATTACAGCCTTTACCCATGATGTAGACCATCTCTCATGGAGATGGGACTCCAAAGGGATTTTTACTGTCAAATCTATTTACAATTTTCTCAATTTTAGGGGGATTAAATACAATAAACCTTTGTTTTGGTGGAAATTACCAATTCCCCCTAAGATTAGATTTCATGTAGCTTATGAACCGCAACAAAATACTTACTAAGAGAAAATTGCAATCCAAAGGATGGAGAGGAGATCCTTCATGCCATTTCTGTAGAGAGCATGAATCGAATAAGCATCTCTTCTTTGAATGCTTCTTTGCTAAACAAGTGTGGTTTTGGATGAGCAAATGTCATGACTTATCTGTTCAATGACATTCTTTGATGATGTGCTAGAATTTGCACTAATACTCCCCAAAACAAAACGAACAGCTTTTCTGTTGGTTGTTAGTGCAGTGATTTGAGGGATTTGGAGACAGAGAAATGATATTAGTTTTAATAACGCTATTATTCATTCTTGTAGAAATACCATATTGACTATTCTATCTTATATCCATTACTGGCTAGGTATGGTGTCAGAAGATGTCAAGACTGAAGTGGAGAACTGGCTGCCAACTAATCTTGATGATATCCCTCTCCAGGAGGTTGATCCAGAAGATGTTCAGATGCTCCTATGGGTTACTGATGACTCTGAGGAGTAACAGAAATGGCCTTTTTACTTTTTGTTAAAATTCAGTAGTTCCTCTCAGCCCTTGATGTGGCTTCGTTGATTGTTTTTTGTAGAACTTACCTTTATTTCATATGCTTATGTTACTAGTGACAGTAAGGTTAACTTAGGTGCCTGTTGTGCACATATACTTACTGTAGTATTTGTATTTTGGCTAAAACTCTTATCTGTTGTAAGTTGACCAAAGTTTCATTTTAATGAAATAGGCTTAGGCCTCTTTTAAAAAAAAAAAACAATCCATGTTGGTGACATAAATTTATCTTTTGCATGGAAAAAAAAATTCAAAATTAGATGACAAGCTTTATCTTAGAAGAAAAAATAAATTATTTATTATCACCAACTACAATTTAGACAAACACCGGAAACCATATAATTTAAATATGACATTTAAGTTTCTCAACAACTCTTTCATAGATATGCATGTATCAAATTTAGTTCCATTTAAAAATAATTTTGTTATTCCATCAAATAGTTAATCAAAAAAGTTGAATATTAAACAGTTTAATTTTAAGGTCATGAACAGACCATAATTCAGGGCAAAAGGAAACAATTCTGGTAGTGGTAGTACCTAAGAGATCCTTATAATAAAAAGAGTTGAATATTTAAATAGTTAATTGTTCATGAACAGACCATAATTCAGAGCAAAAGGAAACAATTCTGGTAGTGGTAGTACCTAAGAGATCCTTATAATAAGAAGTAATATGAAGCTTGAAAATATGAGGATCATATACTGGAACACCATCAATTTCCAAAAAAAAGATTGAATTTTTAGTCTTCCTATGTGTGGCAGTACTATGGAAAAATTTAGTATTTAAATCACCCTCTAAAAACCATTTTAATTTGGCCCTTTGTTGCCAATACATTTCTTCCTCATGGTAGAGATGTTGAAGGGAGACATGGCAATCCTTAAGATGAGATGTATCACAAGAAGAAAGAGGAACAAGTTCCTGTTGTTTTTCCAAAGTATTTATTTGGTCAAGAAGTGAAAGTTTAGATCTCCTTTTTTCACCCTGAAGATTGCATTCCAGCCTTTTAACTTTTTTCTAAAAAACTGAAGTTTGAACTTCCAACTGTTACCAATATCTGAGGTAAGAGGGAAGGTAAGTCCACCAAGAAACAACTAAGTCAAAAAAACCATCTTGAGAGAGCCAGAGTTTATCAAATTTGAGTAGTCTAGGGGGATGTAAATCTAATGGAGCAGAATTAATTCAAAATTAAAGGGTTATGGTCTGAAAAAACTCTAGGTAGTGAGTGAACCACTGAGAAATTAAAATGGTAATACCAAGATGGTGTACAAAAAAATCTATCTAGTAATGCCTTAGATGAGGAGATGGGTGATCTAGACCATGTAAATTTTCTATCAAGGAGGGACAGTTCCTGCCAATCTAAATCAGCAATAAGATCATTGAATCAAGCACTAAGGCTATGTTTGGATGACACAAGAATAGAGGCAATTCTAGAATAGAAGCTATTCGGAATAGCAATGTGCATCCAAACAACATTTTTGTTATTCGGAATAGCTAAAATAACTGTTATTCTCTATTCTTTGTAAATGTTGGAATAGCTACTATTCGGAAGTATGAAAAGAGAGAAAAAAAAATATTTCTTTTTTGAATTTCCGCCAATACAGTTCCGAAATAACAAATTTGACCAATCATTTTTGCATCCAAACGTACCCTAAGAGTATAGTTATAAGATGGGCCTTGCTTTTCAAAACAAAATCTAATCATATTAAAATCACCACAGACTAGCCAAGCAACTGGACCAAAATTTGGGATATTCCATAATTCAGAAAAAAAAAAAAAAAAAAAGCAGGTCTGCTAATAGCTAAAACAGGACCATAAACACCATAAACAATAGTGAATAGCCCATTCAAAATTATCATGTTTATTTTTGAGATGCACTGTAATAGAGAAGTACCCAAGAGTTCAGAACACAATATTTGCTATATATCATCTATACCAAGTAATAGGCCCCCAGAAGAACCGATTGAACCTAAACAAATCCAATGATTGATATTAGGACTAAATGAGTTAAGGGTCCTAGACTGAAATGGCTCCTTTAATTTTTGTCTCTTGAATACCCACAATATCTATATGATTATTAACTATAAATTCCCTTAAAATTCTGCGTTTATCAGGTAGAGCCCTAAACCTCTAGCATTCCAACATAAGACCTTTACCATTAAGAAACTATAGGGGTATCCGGTTGTACTAAAGGATCCAAATCTGCTGAAATCCCAATACATGAACAGTGTTCTTGGAATTCCTGAAATTCAGAATTCAGCCGTTGAACTGTTTCGAGATACGTGCACAAAAAACTAGCTGTTTCGAGATGCGTGCACAGAAAAAGTTGAACGGCTGGATTCGGAATTTCAGAAATTCCAGGAACACTGTTTATGTATTTTGGATTTCAATTGATCTGAATCCTGTACTGAAAGGACAGCACTACTAATATATACTAGAGACGAGGGGATGGCAGAACTTTTATTCTTAGGAAGAATATTAGTAATAGATGACTCAAACCTTAATAACAATAACATCATTTGCACTCAGATTGCAATTAATCTAGCTATACCGTAATCTTAGTATATGACAAAATAAACCAAAATAGAAAATATATACTAGCTAGGTCTCTTCAACAAGGTGAATTTTGATACAGATCCTCAATAGGCAGGCTAGTTATTTGTACATTTTTATTTCACTGTGAATTTCCAGGCTAATTATTTGTTCATAGTGAATTTCCAGGCTTGTACATTTTGGGCCTCTAATAATAAGTTATTATATGCATCAAAAGTAAAGCATCTAAACCCTACACTGGATGTAAGAGAGGAAAATGAGAGGCTGGGCCATGATTTACTTGGTATTTTTACTTAGACTATAAGTAACTGGGCTGAACATACAAGAGTAAAGAAATGTGTATCACTTGAAAGCTGAACTAGGCTACTAAATACTAAATGAGAACCTTAATGTATTTTGAATTTCTTTGCCTATAGCAATGTGTTTTGAATGCTTTTTGAGTGAATTGCACTGCAAGAACCTGAATGTAGATGATCAAACAAAATGAAGACACAAATTAAGACTTATATTTGTTTTTGACTTTCTGTTTTTGTTCTTTTTTCAATAAAATAATATTTTGATCAAATATTTTATAAAATTGTATTGAAAAAAAATTAAATCAAGTAGGGCTATAGTCCTTCAAATGTTGGATATAAGTACTTTTTATTGCCAATATAAACATTCAGGATTTTAAATAGCTAGTTATAGCTGCACTATAGCTCTTTCGGACCTTAAAAGCTATAGCATTGTCAGCTGTTTTTTACATTATAGCTATGTAATAGCTAGCTATAGATATGAATCCTAAAGCTTCTATTAGATATGAATCAACTTACACTGCAAAAAAGAAAAAGAAAAAATGTGCTAAGAGAAAAAGGATAAAAATAAATGGTCCATGGTGTTTCTCTGTTTACATCTGCATTAACATGTCATGAATTCTAATTGCTATGGAGCTGGATAATCGTTTGTGCTTATTTGTAATTTCATACTCGCAATGATTTTCTTTTTTCAGGCTTGTGAAAGCTGGGCCTCTGACAAAAACTTGAATCATGTGCACCCGTGAGTCAAGCTATTATACATTTATACTAAATACCAGATGCAAATAAACCTGTAGTTAAAAAAGATGAGCTGTTGGGCCATGATTACTTGGTAGATTTATTTTACTTGACCAAGTTACTGGGCTGAGCAACTCATACCATACAAATGTGTAAAACTAAACGAATCTACTGAATGATATAATATTTACATGGCTCTACACAAGCTGAATTTAGTCGAATTGGACAAAACTTGAACTCGACAAATGAATATAACAAGTCGAACTAAATTGAGTCTGACATTCGCCAAACCAAGACAACTTGTTTGTGTTGTGAGCAATGCATATATGATATATCAAAGATTTTGCTGTTGTGAACCGCACCTAGACCATCTACTAGTTGTTGTCTTTCTATGTAGCTTTACGCTCTGTCCCGAAACTTAGTCACTTTCTCGACCTTTAAGTGAAATAGTCGCAAAATAATTATACCTTTTTTTCTTATAACTAAGGAACAAGTCGACCTAGCATGAGCAATGTCGGAGCTACATTGAATCAGAGTAGGCAGTTATCTGCCCTTGGATTTTGAAAACTGAGTGTAGGTCTATGTATAATCCAATTATTGTTTGAAGAAAATTTTACCTACTCTTAGCAGTTCACATTGTAAATTGATTAATTTATGACAGTTTGCAATTCACTAGTTATGTCAGTCATTTTTTTTTTGCTTATTTCTAATAAATATTCTAACTACGTCCTTGAGCATGAGTTGAGCAAATCTTGAACTCAAGCTTCATATTTCTATCGGGTGCTTCGAAGTTTCTTTGCCTAAATCATGTCTTTTGAGTGCTTTTGAAGTGCTTCGGAAGTTCTCAAATTTAAGTCGAACCTACAACCTTGAGAATTTATGGTCAGTTATTGCTGGATGAAAAAGGAGGACCCTCCTTTTAGAGAGAGGAAGAGAGAAAAAAAAGAAGGAGAGAGAAAAAGAGAGCAGAGAGATAGAGAGAAGGATGACTCTCCTTTTCTTAAGAAAAGAAGCAGATTTCAACTCAGCTATTGCATTATCTCAAATGTTAATCTTGGGAGGAGATTAATAAAATTTAGAGGCTAGTTAGTTTCTAGAAAGAAATATAAAACAAAAAAAAAACCAATATATTTACGTTGATTGCACATCGATTTAATTTTTTTTAGAACTGCGATAAGCTGTTGATAAAATGTATCCGTGGATATTTTTCTTCATTATTTAAATATTGTATGTGGTAATTTTATTCAATTTAAATTTGTTTGATTATCTAAAAATGTTCAAAATAAACTATTAAATTATGAATAATCCAATAAATTAACAAATAACTTCTGAATTAGGTCAATTCAATGCATTCAATATATATTGGACGACAGATTAATATTTTAATTTCCATTATTTCAAAATATTTTACGGTCAATTTATAAATATTTCAAATCTTTACCTCATATTATTTGCAGTCTTTCTATTGTTCTATTATATAATTAGTATTGTCGTTGCACTAGCTTCGTGTTATAGTGATAGAGGTGTATATGTAATTCGTATATATTTATTTGCATGTCAAACTAGTAATATTCAATTGTCTTAAAAAATTAAAGTTGTGGGTTCAATAAATTTTAAATTATAATGGTGTATTATGAATTGAAAGTTTTTATTTGGTCAGATTGAATTGAAAACTTGGATAAAATCAGACTAATCAGATCTACGTAGACCCCAAAATATTGGACTTGAAAAAAGTAGTAATTGTTTCATGATCAAATTCAAACTTGATCCGAAATAATAGCTACACAGTTTAATGGGAGGAAGTGGATTCTCTCCTCACCCAATTACTAAAAGAGAAACAAAAGCTACTAAATATTTTTGTCATGAAAAGCACTGTTTATTGGCTGATTTAGATCCCCTCTTTATGATCTTTTATATAGTACTATTGACTGTGTTTAGAACATGAGAACGGAGTAGGTCCGATGCCCATCGGACCTACTTTTAGGTTCAACGAGCATGATGACCGTCCGATCTAATTTAAGATTTGTGCGCACGAAAATTGAAACAAACACTCACAAAGTTTAAAGCGTTCCGCACGAATCTTAAAAACAAATCGACGGTGATTACCCATCGAACCAGAGTAGGTCCGATGAGCATCGGACCTACTCTCAAGTGTTATAACACAAGTTCATATAGATAGAAAATACATTCACTTCCTCTCCATTTCCTTGTACATTTATATTAGAACAAATGAAACTTTCTCATAATATTTGTATTTTAAGAATTCAATAAAATAAATATAATTATTTCCAACATCCTCATCTCCTAAACATTCTCCATACATTTTGTCAAAATTTTCAATAAATAATAAGTGTTTATTTTAGTTTAAATTAGTGTGCATTTTAGCTTAAATTAATGTTTATTATATGGTTAAAAACATGTTTGTTGAGCAAAGTAAAATATTTATGACAGATGTCAACAGTAGTTTTAAGGTTAAATTAAAATAGATAGTATCCATCTCAATTTCAGTAAGTGTTCATCCTAGTAGAGTTAGATATTCATTTATTATAGCTGCATGATGAATTATTGCATAATTTTGAGGTAGGTGGAAAATCGCTTGAATGATTTTTAAATGGTGACACTTTGGTTGCAGTTATTTGGGTCAAATTCATTAATTCAATAATTGAGTTTTAGTGGAGATTTATCGGTTCCGATCGATTTTGCTTCTTCCTGAAAATTTTTTTCCCCCCTCTAAACGTTTAATTTGTAATTCGAGTTAAATTTAGGGTTAAAATTGAAATAAATCTGTTGAATTTTTATTGGTAATTAGAATTATAAGTCAGAGCATTGGAAAGTATAAGTTAAAGCATTTTTTTTTGTTGAGTACCCAATTAATTAATGAATTTAAACCCAATTAGATATTTAAACCCGATTCGATATATTTTTGCTCCTCTGAACGAAAATCCTAAATCCGCTCCTGTAAATACATAGCGATGAGAAAAAGACAAAAAGAAAGTAAAAAAATACCCTGAAATAGTGAAATCCGAAAAGTTATAAACAAAACAAATAATCAACCTTCCGACGGTGTGAAGCAGAAGCACATCAAAAAGAGAAAATTTAAAAAATGAAACAAAAAGATGAAACAAAAAGATGAAACAGATTAATTGGAAGGTGCACCATGCACTGCACATGACATAGACTGACTCTGAGAGCGCCGTGGATGGCTCTGCACGGGGCCTCTTTCTTTATTTCTCTCCATATTTTGACCACCATCTCTTCACAGTCTAAACACACAATTTTTATTTCTAGAAATATTATAAATATTTTGTCAGAAGGGAGATAGATCATAATTTATTTCCGATTCTATAGAAAGAACCGAATTAATAATTCAGATCAATATTTGGAAGGAACCGAATTGTTGATTTCAGAGGCAAAGCCGAATTTCAATTTACGAGGATCAAACGTGAACAGAATAAATTATATAAAAATTTCATAATGGAAATGAGAATTAATTTCATAATATCCATAGTCCTTTTACTCTAAACTATATAGAAATTTTATATGAGTACATAAATTTTGAAAAAAAATAAAAAAATGTGGGTCAATTGACTGTATTAAATACTAGTGGATCCGCCCCTGATTGATTTGGTTTCTTTATGAGTTGATGTAGTTTTTCAAATTTGATTCTAGAAATTTGAAATTTAAAGAAATCGAAAACTGGTTTCGGTTCCTTTATGCATCAATGTATTTTCCCTCTTGCATTGATGCTAAAGAAACTGAAACATTGCAGGTCTTCTTCTTACATTGATGCTAAAAAAATCGAACTAATGTTTCGATTTTTTTTTTATTTTATAAGATATCGAAGTAATTCTTCCATTTTTTTTTAAACTTCAAATTCCTTAGAGATGATCGATTATGTAAAAATGTGTCAAGGAACCGATTAGATCAAAAAAAAATTCCCAACTATTTCCTTCCCGATAAAAAATTTAATATATTTCTAAAAATAAAAATTCTGTCCTAACAGTCTAAACACTGCCGAGTGCCAAGGACCAGACTGTATAATAAATATAACTATATATATAAAGTATGTGCTAGATGATTTAGGCATTGAATTTGAAGCAAGGAGGCTCATGCTGTGTCATGTGATCAGTGAGCTGTGCTCCATTGAGTTCGTTTAGACTGTACACGGTCTACTAGATTTTGCACTGCTCGGGACAAAAATTTAACCAAAGAGCGCGGAGTTGGTCATCATTAGACCGACCTCACCTCTTTTTTATTTTTATTTTACCCGTGGTTCAAAATATTATGTGGCATCATTTGTATTATATCAATTATGTTTTATGTATTCTTTCGTTTTTTTTATTACTGTAGAAGTGGACCGAAAAACATGCCTCATGGTAATGTTAGGCCGAAAATTTTATTAGTGTCCTCCAAAAAAAAAAAAGCAAATATGTCTTTTGTATTGAAATAATTTTAAAAATGATCTAACTGTTCCACTTAGGGGCGGTCAACTCTCAATACCAAACTGTCCTTCAGTGGAGCGGTCAGCTCCAAACCAATATAAATTGTTAAGAATTAATATAAATTGTTAGAAATTGTTTATAAATACTTATCAACATATTTAAAAAATTAAATGTTTATTTATAATTTGTTATAATTAAAACATTGTTTGCAAGTTTTTGACCGCTATTAGAGGAGTCACACACAACCTGGAGTTCATGGCGAAGACTGATTGGAGAATGATAGGATGTCAAATGCTGCAACACAGTGCACCAGTCATGGAGGATGCTGACTACGACGGGCGTCTCATTGCATATTGCACTACAGTGGGGAGAATATCAACTGGCGTGAGATAAAGTCCACACCACGAGCTCCGGATCAGCCACGAGTCGCCATCTACGATGATGAGATGCCGCCACCTCCTGTAAGTGATTATAAGTTAATATGAAGGTGCCATACACAATCATTTTTTTTTTTAATTTGTTCTTATTAAATTAACTTCAATTCTGCAGAGGATAACTCGGGTTGGACATTCCACAACTAGGTGTTGAATAACAACGGATGGAACGCTTATTACAACAAGTATGGAGTTCTGTTGCAGATTGGCGAGGTCAGTCAAGCTTTTTATTATTTAATTAATTTACTAGTTATTTATATGTAGCAAAACTAACATTATTTACATGTAGAATGGAGTCCCTACCTGGCAGGCCGATCCCACTTTCACTATGACTGACCTTATTGGGAATGATACCGAGTACGAGGTGCAGCACGTCAATGAGGCGAGTGGGAGTGGGTCGCAGGCTGTAGATGTCTTTGCCTCTGCTTTATTTGGCACACCGCCTCCGGCCATGTATCATTCTACCTGGGAGGTAGATCCATGGGAGTGTTGTACACAGTCGGTGATCCAGGAGGAGCTTCAATGGGTCCGCCCTACACAGTCGGGGATCTAGAAGGAGGATTCATAGGCGACCGGTACAGCGTCGGAGATCCAAGAGGAGATGGATGTGGATGATCAGGAAGAGGATGAGAAGGAGGAGGTTCAGTTGGGGTATCAGTTGCCGCCCAGGTAATGCAGTCCACCTGCTAGGTTGGATCTCTCTGGTCGTTATCGCCCTCGTCTTTAGGTTTTTTATGTGTTTTAGTTAGACTGAATTTGTAGTATTTTATATTTGAATTGTTATATTTTATTTTTGAATTGTTAGATTTTATATTGTAGATTTGGCATTTTGTTATTTTTGTTTTGTTGTTTATTTAGTCGAACAAAATCAGGTTTATAACATTACAACAAAATTATAACAAATAAAATTATAATAAAAATATAACAAATTATAAAATATTACAACAAATAAAATTATAACCCTAAATTATAAAATATTATAATAAAATAATAAAACATTACACAACAAATTTACAACAAAAATTTATAAAACAACATAACATATATAATACATCTTATAACAAAAAATTTAACATAAATATAGTAATACGGTAATGTTGGCTAGTGGGGATTTTGAACATAAATACAGTAATACGGTAATGGATAATAATTTTTAAAATTTATATTATTTTTCTGTTCTTGTCATAAAAGAATATCATTATAAAAATTGAAAGATCGATAACACGCTTGAATTTGCGTCTAGAGCTGTGGAGCTAAGCGTCAGAGTTCACATTTCCTAAAATGACTCAAAATTTGAGTTTGAATTCGGATAGTTCGTTCTGAATTAGCACGAATTTTACATGAGCTCCGTTGATTTTTAAATTGATCCATACTTTGATCAGACGGTCTGAATTCAAAATTTAAAACCTGAGTGACTTAGAAAATCCTAACCCAATTCACTGAGTGTATCAGTTGCGGTACAATGAATGATTAAGATCTTACCAGAGTAGTAAATCCGTACTGTGTCGTGCAGTTACTAATACACCGTGACTTTGGTCAGGTGTTGTGTCATGCAATGACCAAGTCAATTTTTCATGTTTCGTGACATGTTGTGATCAAATTGACGAGGAATGGTCACAATACGTGAATAATCATGTCGTAACCAAATGTGTCAAGGCCGAATCACTTTAGTCACATACATTCGGTCATGTTTTTATCGGCATACATAGATATCTGGGTGCACATTATTGATATGGTTAAAATGTGAAATATATGCATGTCACATTCGGGGATTTATAATTGGCCGTTGCAAATTTTTACTATTTCATTATGTATTGCTCATTTTTTTGCACCCGCACGTTGCACGTTGCGCGCGAAATTACAATTTTTGACCATCCGATCAAATCTAACAATCTGTTTTGAATCGTGACCGGTATTCCATAACGGTTCCGTGTCATTCCATTATCATAGTGATTCTCATGCCATAATTTTTTTTCTGAGAACTAAACACCACATATAATACGCAAATCACAATACGTAACTGACACATATGTTGTGTCCTTTAATAACAGAGGCAGCTCTTATGTACTATTTTTTCAACTCTACATCTTACTCTACAAGGAGAGCATCTCAATGCATCCGAACTAATATCCATAGTATCCATGGAGTGCTGTGTACGTAGTCTGTCTTGGGAAGCTGAGAATGAGAAGAATCAGATCAAATCAGTATCAGACTATGAGCGCATAAGTCGTACTGTGCCATGCTACAGTACCTCTCTAAAACTGTGGATACATACAGAACAGAGATGCAAACTAAGTCAATTCTCTTTCAGTCTCTCTGTATGTGCAGTCAAGTCGAATGCATTTCCAAGTCATTTCTGGAGACAGCAATCGTGGCGTTGGAGGCTGTTAATTACTCGGTACGATCGAACCCCAGCCCTCCGTACCGCTCTCTTTTCTGTTTTCTTCACACATCAACTACAACTGTTACTTGCAGTTGTCGATATAAATACGATTGCAAACCTGCACACACTGCCGCGCAAAAAAGGTTTACACTTTGCACCTTACCGATAAGCAGCGCATTAATTGCGAAGTTTTTTTATTTCAATAATGAGGAGGGCTCAAATGCCCTGTTGGTTTATGTTTGAATCAACCCTAACATTAATTTATTTTCAATTTCAGAGTCCAAACAAAAAATTTGAACCACTCAACATAATATTCACGTTAAAATATGTTCAGAGATCAAATTTTATATTTTTTTGATAATTTTTTACTATTTAAGATAAGTACAAAATCACTGTTTTTCAGAAAATTATGGACCATCGAAAAGCAGTGATTTTGTATCTATCTTAAAAAATTAATAAAAAATTCAACGATGATTCAAATCTACTACAATCCTGCTATTGAAGGAAGACAGAGGGAAGAGAGAAAATAAGAAAACTAGAGTTCTCCTTTTCTATAAGAATTAGAGGCGGATTCAGGATTTTCGTTAGGGAGGCAAAAAAATAACAAATCGGATTTAAATAGTTAATTAGGTTCAAACACATCAGCTAATCGAATAAAACAATGCTTTAACTTACAATTTTCAATACTTTGACTTCTAATTCTAATTACTAATCTGAATTCAATGAATTTATTCTAATACAGTGTTTTCTCCTCTCCGATTCTCTCCTTCCAAAGCAAGTGAACTCGCCTGATCAGATCCGGCCTGACGAGCTCTCACCTCCGCAGAGTGAATTTGCCCTTCCTCTCCCTCCGCGTACCCCCGTCTAGAGCACACCCTTAGAATTTTTTCTCTATGCTCTCCATTCATTGGAATTTATTAAAGAAAAGGAGGCGTGCCCATATTTTAACATATAAACTTACAAAATAATAAGATAGCTCTATGTTTTGGCAGCAGTCTGTATTAAACAGGAGAAGTGTAAAAAAAAATTTTTTGAATCGGTATCGTTAATTCCGATTCAAATTTAAATTGAAATCAGTACTCTAATCTTTCTATGAATGTAATAGGTAAGATACTCTTTCTATTTCCTTGTCTTATTTTTTAATAATTTCTATGGATAAGAAATAATCACAGTAATGCGTGTGGTCAATATTTACCCAAACTTTTCAAAAGCAATATAATTTATTACAAGGTAATTTTTTGAAAAAAAATTAATTGTCAAGGGAACACATAGGTTGAAATGTTATAGCTCAAGAAATTGAATGGGCTAAAAAATAAATATAAACTTATGTTGAATAAAAACTCATATGGCCTTCGAAATATTTATATATTTTATTCTAATTTTCGGATACTGAACAACAAAATAGAAATTGTTTGCTAAGCATGGAACATAAATGTACAATTTGCATGCACATAATTGAATTGTAATGATTAATCGATAAACATTTCTGATGGAGCATGCATGATATGTCAAGGGGCCAAATTGAAAAAGTATCCTGCAAGATAATTACAATTTGGTTAAGATTGAATTTTTGGAAGAATAAAAATTTAAACTTAATCAATATAACAGATCAAAATGAAAACGAGTTAATTGAAATTACATGATTTTTTCTCGGAGTCGCTGCCTGGTTCTCTTTCGCTCCTTGAGAAAAATAAAAATAAAAAGGCAATCCAAATTCTAGCCATTCTGAGAGAAAGCCGAGAGCGCGATATCGTCAGAGCTAAGAGCGTAGAATCTATCTACATCTTGATCGAAATGCGACGGTTACGGACGAAAGCATATTCGGTCGTGGAGAGGGATAGAGAATGAAACAATAGTATTTAAGAATATAGATAAGTAGAATTAGATGTTAGACTCAGGGGCGGAACCAAGGCCTGGGCCCTGGCCCCCCTCTTGGCCCAGAAAACATACACAGAGTGAAAGCCCTTTAATAAAAAAAAAAAAACCGGCACCCCCTCTGTCAGGCATTCTTGAATTTATCAACCGCCTGTTAGGCCCCCTACTGATCATTCCTGGTTCGGCCACTGATTAGACTAGTTTAGATAATTTCATGAGAATAAAAGAGTTTAGACCCGGGAAGAATGATCATTTGACTTGTTGTAAATACGTTTGTATATTAATGAAATTATTAGTTGGTATTTAAAGTCACTAATTAAAAAAACAAATTAATTGTTTTTTATCATTAGCATTAAAAAAAATATGCCGTTAAATTGAAAATATTTTTATTTACAACAAAAATGTTAACATTGTTAGTGTTTTGAAACAAGATAAAATGCCAGCAATCAGATGTGATGGAACATTAGCATTGTTAGCGTTTTTTAACAGGCACAAAATATATCTAACATGATGATATAATTTGAGCAGAACTAAGGTATTTTTAAGCTCTCAAGCTTCTTGGCGAGCTAAGTTAAAAAAAAATTATCGAATTAACTTCAAACCACGGATTCAAACCGTTAAAATCGATCTAATTCATGTGTGATACATTTACATTTGAAGCTTTAAATTAAAAAATAAAAAATTTAATAGTTGAAACCGTTGAAATTGATCTACTTCAAAAACTTAAAAGTTTGCATGCAAACTCATCACTCGTGAAGTTGATTAATTTCAAGCAGTTTGAATTCGTAGTTTGAAGATAAGTCAATAGATTTTGAAGCTAAACTCACCAAAATACTTAATGAGCTTAAAAACACCATAGTTTTACTCATATAATTTTATTTAAAATAGATGTTACATATAAAGAAATAGGTAAAATTAATTCAGAAATGGAAAAGGATAGGTATAATATTTATTGGACTCAAAGAGTTCGATGACCGGCGCTTTATTCCGATCCATTTCAAAATTTGTGCTCATTTAATTCCCATTAATATTAAAGTGAACGCACATATGTATTAAAATAACGCACACACATTTTGAAGCAGATCGAACGGAAGCACTGCCTATCTAACTCAAATTGAATCCGAAAGAAAATGCAATGGATCGAAGCTAACTAACTAGCTAGCTTTTGACGGAAGCGAATCTGCTGCGATTCTAAGGGATCGCAGGATCCTACTATTCTAATCACAATCATTCAAACAATGAAACTCAGAATTTTTTTGAGAAGTCAGTTTTTGTGCACGAATCTCAAAACATGTGAACGGTTGGAATTGAAATCGCAGGAACCCTGCGATTCCAGAGGATCGCAGCAGATTGATTTCCAGCTTTTGACTCGCATTAAAATCCACAAAATATAGCAACATAGGTAGAGAGTTGAGAGAAAGGCAAGACCTGACAGCCTAAATTGTTATAAATAATTGTTATAAATTAAGAAAAGAAGACCGTGGAGACCCGGTTGTTTGGGTCAGCGACACAGAACTTGTGGCGGATGTTGTGGCTTAGCTCTTATTAATGGCCAACCACATGCTCCTCTCTTCTATATATGTCCTTACTCCTTAGCGCTCTTATTCAGATTTGCTGAGGCAGTTATATACAGTCCCCCAGGTGTAGTGAGTCATTTTTTTGGTTAGTTTATGGAGTAGAGTATGGATGAGAATTTTATTTATTGACTTATCGGAAAAAGTAGGAATAAAAATTATTTTGCACATGATAAACTAATTGATAAATTAAAATTTATAAATGAAAATACAAATCTGGCTACGCTATTTATATAAGCATATCGAGACATATACTTATAAGTCATATATTTGTTTTCAAAGTCCAGTAATCGATCCGAACCATTTAATATGATCTCTATATTAAAATATGTCTGGAACTATATGACTTTATGAGTATAGTTCAAACCTCTCATGAAACAAATATATGACTTTATATGTTCTAGTATGTTTATACAGGTAGCATAACAGACCTAGCTGAAATTCCGAAACCAATGAACAGTCATCCTGAAATCTCTGTAATCCAAATCCAGCTATTGAATTTTTCCGAGAACGCATCTCGAAATAGCTGATTTCTTCTTGCACGCATCTCGGAACAGTTCAACGGATGGATTCGAATTGTAAGAATTTCAAAATTACTGTTACCGGTCTCTGATTTCAACAGGTGCGCTTCCTCATAAATAACCCCATGAGTAAAAAAAAAGACCCAAACCCTAAACCCTAAACTCTAAAAAAGAAATAGACCCAAACCCAAAACAGCATAACTGATGCAATTCTCCATATGTTTCCAAACAACAAAACTGACAACGATCAGAACAGGTTTGACCTTATGGCCGGACCCACTTGACAGTATGCCACCTAATTGTTCTGTGAGTCTTTGCGCTCAAGGTCAAGGGTTCACAAATGATAAGGACCATCAATTTAAGTCACATATTACAATTTTTCATTAAAAAAAATTGTTTCAAAACATAGATTGATAATTTTTTTGAAATAAAATCATTGATTAAGTTGGCAGGTGACCGAATCAATAGATCGATTTATCTTTTGTCACATCTTTACATGATTAGTGATAACGAAAACTTAAAATAAATAACCGAATTAATTGTTCAGTCCACCTAGAATTACAAAATAAAAAGTTGCTCAGATTCCAGCAATAGAAATTAGATACAATCATACAAGTCTAAAACAAAATGTACTCACAAAATTTTGAAATGAATTTGCTTAAACGACCACCAAAATACAAGTTTAGATGTTAAAAAAGGAGCAGGCACCGCGGTTTTCTCCGACAAAACAATGGGCAAAAGTTGCAGAAAAATCAAGACCAGCACATGATTTTTTTAAGCAAACGCAAAAATTAAGCTAAGTTTGGTCGTAACACCAAAAGAAAAAAAATATTGATTGGTAATAATTACATAACTAATCTCTTCCCCTCGGTTTGGGAGCTCGTGTACAGGTACAAAAAAAAAAAAAAATATATATATATATATATATATATATATATATATATATATATATACCTATATATACATATGGGATGAGCTATGGTGAGACGTGGAGTAAAACCATTTTGTACTCCATAGCACTATATTTTCATTTTGAAAATCCAAACAACCGATCCGAACCGTTCAACATGTTCTCTATATTGAAATGTGCTTGGGGACCAAATTTTATATTTTTTGGAATTTTTTTACTATTTATTAAGCCACTTTGAAAATCGCTAATCCGGTGGTCCAGAAAATTTTACTGTTTTTTACTGTTCACAGTGGATCAACGATTTTCAAAGTGGCTTAATAAATAGTAAAAAAATTCCAAAAAATGTAAAATTTGGTTTCCAAGCACATTTCAATATAGAGAACATGTTGAACGGTTCGGATCGGTTGTTTGAATTTTCAAAATGAAAATATGACGTGGAGTACAAACTTGTTTTACTCCACGTCTCACCATAGCTCATCCCATATATATATATATATATATGATGAGGGTTCAAATGTCTTTATTTTTTGTGTCTCTATCATGTCTCTATTTTTAAAAAATTTAATAACTCAAAGTTTAAAACTTAAAAGTCAAAATAAAACTGTCAAATGCTATAGATAAAATAAGTTGAAAAATCAACGTCTATAAATTATCCACATTTGTATACATTTCTACAAGCTCAAGATGAGAACAAAAAAAAAATTAAAATGTCATAATTTTTTACACATGCATAGATAAAATAATGTAGTTCATATCCAATAATTTTATTTTGAATTTTAAGTTTTAAATTTTGAGTTATTCAGGTTTTAAAGAATGGAGGCATGATGGAGGCACAAAAAATAGAGACATTTGAACCCTCATCTATATATATATATATATATATATATATATATATATATATATAGAGTAAGGCTACGGTGCTTTGCAAAGTAAACCACCCCGTTTACTTCTGGCTACTTTTTGGATTTTGAAAATCCAAACAACCTATCCGAACTGTTCAACATGTTCTAAACATTGAAATGTGCTTGGAGACCAAATTTTACATTTTTTGGAATTTTTTTACTATTTATTAAGCCACTTTGAAAATCGCTGATCCAACGGCGAACAGTAAAAAACAGTAAAATTTTCTGGACCACCGGATCAGAAACTTTCAAAGTGGCTTAATAAATAGTAAAAAAATTCCAAAAAATGTAAAATTTGGTCTCCAAGCACATTTCAATGTTTAGAACATGTTGAACGGTTCGGATCGGTTGTTTGAATTTTCAAAATCCAAAAAGTAGCCCGAAGTAAACGGGGTGGTTTACTTTGCAAAGCACCGTAGCCTTACTCTATATATATATATATATACACACACACACACACAGAGACACTTTTGTGTGGACTTTATAATTGAATGCTTCATGCTTCTTTATTGCTTAAAATTATATATAGTCGACCATATTTTTATTGATGAATAGTTCGGAAATGATGCCATAATGGTGTCATTAGAATTGTGTTTTGTTATTTGTAAGCATGCATTTAATGGAATAGGGATTTGCGTTGTACTATACAAACCCTATATTAGACCAAGTTAATTTTGATGTATTTTGTTATTTACAGCAAGTTTCCAAGAATTTACCTTGGTAAATGAAGATTCTTGCACATTTTATCTCAATGATTGTTCTGAATTAGGCAATTACTAATCAATGTCAGTCATTAAATGATAATTATGATTCCCTTTTTTCTAGGAACCGGATATTTATCCTCTTTCTCTAGGTTTTTGTTACTTCTCAATTGTCATCTAATGCATCTTTGTTTTTGTATGTTTCAATTGTTTCTAATGCAATCAAATTGAAGAATTTACACATATTGTACAAACAAAAAAGGCCTAAAGGGGGGCATGGACTTCATTATGATTTTAATGCAAATCAACCAAATTAAATTTCAATTTTCAGAATATACCAACCGTTGCTTGTTTTAATGGAAATGTATTCTTCTATAATAGATAATACATTACTTAGTCAATTAATTAGTTAGATGTGATTCTCACTTTTCACTTGATCTTTTTTTTTGTTTTTCTCTTATAAAAGTGGTATATACTACCGATTTTATTAAGAAAAGAAACCTACAAAGTTTTTATCAGACGTGGTACCAAACCTCTGGTATCCATTTGCCAGATCTCAAAACATAGCAACCGGTTTCACTTGATCTTTGTAATAATGAAGAAATTTGTGATGCTTCTTGTTGTATATTATTTCCTCGTACTCTTCATATTGATTAAAAGAAAGAATTGGATTGTTGTTATTTTTTCTTACTAGTGTAGAAATTGATAAATCACATAAATGATTACATCTTTTATCTAAAATTTAAAAGTTATACTTTCTGTTATTCAATCTTAAAAAGTCGATTCAGTTACAAACATAAAAAAGTGAAAGTCTTTAAACCCTTTGATTTGTGTTTATAAATACATAGACATGGCTTTACAAATTTTATGAATAACTGAGAAATTAATTATTATTTACAAACTTTTACGAATTTTTTAAACAACATAAATTTTCAAAATGGAGGATTCAAATGCCTCTATTTTTTTGTGATTTCATCATGCCTTCATTTTTAAAAACTTTAATAATTCAAAATTTAAAAGTAAAAAATAACCCGTTGTGTATGATCTACATCAATTTATCTATGCACGTGTAAAAATTATGACATTTCAACTTTGTTTTGGTTGTCATCAAGAGTTTGTAAAAATGTACTAATGTAGATAATTTCTAGACGTTGATTTTTCAATTTATTGATTCACACAAAAAGAAACCGAAATGTGATTTTATGAATACATAGAGAAAATAACATGTATCACACTTAACGGTTTTATTTTGACATTTTTATTGAAATTTTGAGTTATTAATATTTTAAAAATAGAGGCATGGTGAAGGCATTTGAACCCTCCTCTTTTCAAATGGTATTATTAATTAGAAGAACTATAAAATATTATTGTTTATATCTTACAAATATTTAATTATACTAGCTTGTATCATATAATTTAGACCCATTAAATTATTATTTGGGTAAAACTTAAAATAATAAGCTCATGAACTAATTAATCTCAGACATAATGAGTGATCGTGTCTCATGCATCTAGCTAGCACAAGGGGTTTAATTTCTGATATTTATAATCTTAATCTCACAACCAATCAGGACCAGTCAAACAAATGGAGCACAAATAACCATACAAGCATATGAGATATTCGCTTAACATGTATATATAAAATTTCACAAAGTTAAAACATGCATGCACGGGAGATCCATTAAGAATCTATTTTATTATAAGTTGGTTCAAATTTCTAAAACAAATGGTGGGTTGTCAACCAATCGATCGATAGGTAGTATCAGATGAAATATTAAGTGAAGATTCCTAAAGCTCGGATCTCAAATTAATACAAATAAAAAAAATTCTGACCATAATTATAGAAAGGCCTCAAAAAGATATATCAAAGAGTACATCACATCTTAATTTAAGAGCATCGTTACATCTTAAACACATCAAATATATACATCCCCTTAAAATTATTTGAAAAAAATATAAAATTAATAAAGAAAGAGCAGCAAAATCGGATAAATGAGAATATGTACTGTTATACACACTAGTGGAAAAACGCACATCAGGATCGGCCTATTAGAAACGGATTATTCAATAATGCGATGCTGATATATATCTGGATCGGGCTTTATAAACAACCGATCTTGAAAGGGGCTATCAGGATCAGGCTTTATAAACATTAGAATCGGTTAATTAATTTAACAAACCGATCCAGATAGTCCACATTAGGATCGGCTATTTGTAAATAGCCGATTCAGATTAGTGTGCATTAGGATCGGTTATTTGTAAACAGCTGTTCCAGATGTTAGTATCTGTATCGGTTATTAAAAGAACCAATCCTGATTCAAACTTTAGTATCGGTTGTTTAACCGATACAGATTAGTTGACACATTTGTATCGGCTGGGTCAGTATCTCCTCTTGGTCCGTTCCTAATGTGCGTAAATAACCAATCCTAATGTGTGTTTTTCCCAGTGTTCTAAATAGCTAGCTATAGTAGCGCTATAGCTACGCTATAGCCTTTTTGGACCATAAAAGCTAAGCTATGAGATAAAAGTGCGCTAGTTCAGCTATGACCGCTATAGTTGTAATAGCTGACAGCTATTACCGCTATGCGCTACACGCTATTGCTACCGCTATGCTACATGAGCTTTTTTTTTGCGATTTACATAGGCTTTTGTTCTTATTTATGATGCTACATGGTCTGCTATGATAAGTATTCTAAACCAAACTATATGCTTATATTTCTATTTGTGATTTAGTCTCTCATTCTATATCAGAAAATATTTAAATATTAATTCTTTTTTTTCTTGCTCTTTATCTAGTATTCACTTGTAAAATTATTGCCGTTTGTTTCAATTGAAAGCTAATTTTAATTATTATAATATATAAAATGTTCAAATAAATATACTTACCTCATTTCACTTGTAAAATTAATTGCTCTTTGTCTATAGACTTAGATTAGTTATCACTTGATTGTTACTCCAATTCTCTAATATTAATCATGTTGATAATTAGTAGAAATATAGAATATAAATTTTGGAACGAAAAAAACGCTATGTATGATAGCTTCCGCTATAACTACGCTATTCGCAATAGCTTTTTTTTTTTTTGTCTCCCCGCTATGCCGCTATAATCACTATTTATAACCTTGGTTTTTCCACTAGTGACAGCTCTGTCTTGAAACTACAGTCTATATGCTGCATGAAGCCAAAACTGCTCCTTTAAAATCTTTACCCAATATGTGGCTGTGACATGACTAACAAGTTGAGAAACTTAACCCTGTTTGTATTATAATTGTATATTAAGATTAGGAACTTTAGTTAATAAAGTAAATTAATTAAGAGGGCGATGAGATAAGTCAGGTTGCATTTACAACAATTAATATATGTAGAGAGAGAGAGAGAGCATTTGGATGTATTCCCAATTTCGAGGGATCATAGTGATCACCTCATTTAATGTGATACTCATACTATGACTGTTATATGCATACTCCAGAAACTTCTATGTATTGTGAAACAACCAGACATATTCATATGGGATATAATTATGATAGAGACGTGCATGGTAGTATATAAAAAGATGTGATATTGAGATTCCAAGTATATTCTTACCGGAAAGATGAGCATATATGAGAACACCCGAGTTAATTAGCTAGCGTTTGATAACCATGGACTTTTGTTTATAAGTGGATATTGATATATTGGTTTCGCTAGGAACGATGCTACTTTGGCTTGCATCCACGCTTAGAGCAGCTTGGGTCCGATAGGTTTCACGACCTTCCGATCTGTTTAAAAATTTGTGCGCATGAATTTTAAAACATACATGAAAGTTGTGGGCGCGAATCTTAAAGCAGATCGGACGGTCATCGAACCCATCGAACTAACTTTGAGTCCGACGGGCATCGGACCCAAATTGACCTCATCCACGCTTGCTTGTATCCATGGATCCACCGAGTATATCATTGTGACATGGACTGCCAATAACAGGGGCGGATGCAGGAATTTCGCCAGGGGGGGCAGTAATCGGATTCAAATACCTTATTGGGTTCAAACCCGTTAGCTAATAGGGCACATTCAACATAATAAAAAAACATAACAATCAACATAATAAAAATCCTAAATTACTTCAAAAATCAACAATTCAACATAATTAAAAACAACACTTCTAATATCCTTTTACATATTAAAAAAACACTAAAAAGTAATACTAGATAGTAGACGGTCGAGTCGATGAGACGAGCTTTCCTCGACGATTCTTCACGTTTTGAAACATTTCCATAATTCTTTCATTGCTCACCCTCTTGAACAAATCCTTCTCAATGAAAGCAATCAAGCAATCGTTCATCCATTGATCTCCCATTCTACTTCTCATGTTGGTTTTCACCAAACTCATTGCCGAAAATGCCCTTTCGACACTAGCTGTAGCTACCGGTAAAATTAATACCAATTTCACTAACTTGTAAACCAAGGGATGAACATTGTGCTTATTCATTTTCACCATTTTTTCAGAAAGTTCAAGTATGGTGCTTACCTCCAGAAAAGCTCTATCATCTTGTACATCTATAATGTAATTTTCCAATTGACTCTTTAAGACAGGAAGCTCAAATTGGTTGAAATCAGAGGGATATAATTGAGCTAATTGAACCAACATGTCTATGTCAAATGAATCAAAAGAGTTTTTCGGATCTAAACATGACATACAAATAAGAAGTTGAGTATTGGTTTCCGTGAATCTATCATTAAGTTCACGCAATTGCATATCAATAACCGTGTTAAATAGATCAACACGATAATAATGCAAATTAGTTGTGCTTGTTGGGTACCTTGGGTTATCGAAGTACTCTTCCTCCATATTTGGAACTTTAATACCATGTTTCTCACAAAATGCACACACATCTTTGAATAATGATTCCCAACCACCATCCCTCATTTTTTGAAACCGAGATTTAGCAATTTTCACCAACCGAATAGCATTCACCATATCTTGATTTTTGCATTGCAAGGTTTGCGATAGATTATGTGTGATGATTAATGTTTCCCTCATGAGAAGCAACACAGATACAAATTCAAAAGTTTGCATTTCTCTACGTAATCCACGCGCCTCTGATCTTTGCTCCCATGTTGACCCATCCATTTCTATTTCCTTAATTACCTTAAACGTGGGTGAAAATAGTATCACCAAACTATTTAAAGTCTTGAAATGAGAACTCCATCGGGTATCACCGGCACGTGCAAGACTCGTTTCTTGGTTCAAACCACTTCTGGTTACTATCTTATCACTTGAAATAGCTTCCACAACATTAATTCTCGCCTCCTCACTTAATTGATCACGTCTTTTACAAGATCCACCAGCAACATTGAGCAATCTAGCAACCATTTGAAAAAATAAGCCAACCTGAGCATGATCCTTCGCTACTGCAACGAGAGTTAGTTGCAATTGATGGGCAAAGCAATGCACGTAGTATGCGGACTCATTCTCCCTCATGATCAATGTTTTGAGACCATTGAACTCCCCGCTCATGTTACTAGCCCCATCATAACCTTGGCCACGCAATCTAGACAGAGATAGACCATGCTTACCAAATAAATTCTCAAGTGCCGCCTTCAAAGACAACGCTGTAGTATCAGGAACATGAACGATACCTATAAACCGTTCAACAACGGAACCTCTCTTGTTCACAAACCGAATAACAACCGTCATTTGCTCTTTGGTTGAGGCATCTCTTGCCTCATCAATCAAAACCGAAAACAATTCATCTCCAAGCTCTGCAATTATATCCTTAGTTGTCTCCTCTGCACAAGCGTTAACTATATCCTTTTGATTGAAGGTGAAATCAACTTTAGATTTTGGGGAGCCTTATCAAAAATCACTTTATCTATTTCTTCATTATGATCTCCTAAAAATCTCAAAAGTTCACGAAAATTTCCTTCATAATTGAAAGAGCTTTCGGACTCATCATGTCCGCGGAATGCCAAACCTTGCCTGCAAAGAAATTTAACACAATCTACAATAGCCTCTAACTGTATTCGATAATCTCTCTCTTGTCTAACAGTTTGTTTCTAAATATCTCCTGTTTTAATTTTTATTACTGAACGCATATTTTATTTTATTTTCTTTAAATCCGCTGTGGTACAAAGCCGGTTCCTTCTCACTTTTCTACAATTTGAATACCATGAGAACCTACGTACGGTGAACTTGGGGAAACCATAAACTAAAATTATATATATATACAGGAGTTGGCTACGGTGCTACGCGTAACATATTAACAATTTCTTATATATATATAGAGAATGGCTAATATACAAACGTTTGTTTCTAGACGCACGAACAAATGGTTCAATTTTCCGATTTTCAAAGTCCAAACAGTCGATCCAAACCGTTAGATATTCAGTCTATATTAAAATGTACTTGGAGACTTACATTTTTTAGAATTTTTTTACTATTTATTAAGCTGGTTTGAAAACCGCTATTTTTCAATGGTGCATAAGTTTAATAAAATCAGCGGTTTTCAAACCAGCTTAATAAATAGAAAAAAAATTCTAAAAAATGTAAAATTTGGTCTCCAAGCACATTTTAATATAGATTGAATATCTAACAGTTTGGATCAACTGTTTAGACTTTGAAAATCAGAGAATTGAACCGTTTGTTTCTGAGTCCAGGAACAAACATTTGTATATTAGCCATTATATATATATATATATAGAGAGAGAGAGAGAGAGATGGGCTATTGTACTTCGCGAAGTAAAACCCCCGTTTACTTCGGGCCATATTTTGTCATTTTGAAAATCCAAAAAATCGATCCGAACCGTTCAACATGTTCTAAATATTGAAATGTGCTTGGAGACCAAATTTTACATTTTTTGGAATTTTTTTACTATTTATTAAGCCACTTTGAAAATCTCTGAAACGGTGGTCCAAAAATTTTTACTGTTTTTTACTGTTCACAGTGGATCAGCGATTTTCAAAGTCGCTTAATAAATAGTAAAAAAATTCCAAAAAATATAAAATTTAGTCTCCAAGCACATTTCAATATTTAGAACATGTTGAACAGTTCGGATCGGTTGTTTGGATTTTCAAAATGAAAATATGAGCGTGAAGTAAACCGGGGTTTTACTTCGCGAAGTACAATAGCCCATCTATATATATATATAGAGTATGGCTAAATTGCTGCCGGCAGCATTCTGGCCAGCTGCTGCCGGGGGCAATTCGGTCATTTCCGGTGTTCAAACAACAAATCTGAATCGTTCAACGTGTTCTAAATATTAAAATCTACTTGGAGACCAAATTTTACATTTTTTGGAATTTTTTTACTATTTATTAAGCCACTTTGAAAATTCCAGATCACACGGTCCAGAATTTTGGTGCACTGTTCACCCGGATCAGCCAATTTCAAAGTGGCCTAATAAATAGCTAAAAAATTCCAAAAAATGTAAAATTTGGTCTCCAAGTATATTTTAATATTTAGAACATATATGTATAAAAAAATTTGTTGTTTGAACACCGGAAATGACCGAATTGTCCCCGGCAGCAGCTGGCCAGAATGCTGCCGGCAGCAATTTAGCCATACTCATATATATATTAGTGTTTGAAATAGATCGTATATTAGGTTGGTACAGAATTGGTTCATCTTTTTTTTTTTTTTTTTAATTCCTTGGTAGAAGCTACCAGGATTTATAGGATTGGTTCATCACTTGTCAAATATCCATGAAACCAAACTATTTTAATGAAAAATTAATCAGATTTATCTAAAACATAATAAATATAAATACAATTAATTCAGTAGTAATTTTGATAAATATTTTATGGATGCCACTACTATGAAATAAATTAGCTGTCAATATTTTACCTATCTATTCCTTCCACAAATTGCATGGTAACCATAAAACTGACTTCAACTATATATTATAAGATTGTTAATAAATTAATTACACTAAGTAAACACGTCCAAAGTGTACTCATTAAATTGAATAATTATGGTAGTAATTATGCGGGTACAGTGCGGGTACTATAGCGCGGGTACTGTTATGGTAGTTTTTGTGGTCTCCCAGATAGTTATGGTAGTTATTATGCGGGTACTGTTATGGTAGTTTTTGTGGTCTTCCAGATAGTTATGGTAGTTATGGTAGTTATTATGCGGGTACTGCAGCGCGAGTATTGTTATGGTAGTTTTTGTGGTCTCTCAGATAGTTATGGTAGTTATTATGCGGGTATGGTGCGGATACTGTAGCGCGGGTACTGTTATCAGCTTCCCATTAAATTATATATTACATTAAAATAGGCAAAAAGAAATAATTGGAAAATGGAAATTTGACATTGGATTCTGTCATGGCATGGCATACTGTGTACATAGCTTAGCAAATCAAAGTCTTGATTTCAATGAAACAGAAAGAAAGTAGCAAAAAGTGAACTAAGGTATAAATAAGCTACATACAAAAAATACCTAACTTGAAGCATCATAAAAAATTTACAACAGCGTATGTCAAAAGCAAGAAGAGAAAAAATATCACAAGTGTTATAGGAATCCGTGGCGCAGGTGCAAATGGATATGTATGGGAATACATATGGGTTAAAGCTAATATATTCCAGTCACATTGATTCAGACCTAAGTTGGAATTTGGGTCACCAAAAGAAAACGGGAAGGAAAGTCCATAACAAAAAATCATAAAGCACCATTTTCAAGTGTATACATTTGATTAGAAGAGAGCGCATGCATGCAAAAGGGGTCCAAGTATTCCATTTCTTTCTGAAAAAGGAGATGCTTGCAAGTGTGTGTGTGTATGTATGTATCTGCTCAGTTGTGAAATTTCTGTGTTGTTTCTTATCACAACATTCTATCAAAAGGGAAATTAAAAAGCATTGAGTTGAATTATGCATGAGAATATATAAAGTTGTATTTCATGATGAAAAATATGAGTTGGGTTAACATTAAAAATAAAGTTGTATTTTTTAACCGCTTGACATTATACTAAATCTCACAGAAAATTTTATGAATTTTACATGTAAGCATATCACTCGTGAAATAGATCGGTTTGAACAGTTTGGATTCGTCGTTTGAAGCCGATTAGATAGATTTTGAAGGCCAATAACACTAAAGATGAAATTCCACTGATGATATAGTTAGGGGCGAATTTAAATTCAATGAATGAGGGTCAATTCTGAATGGGGTCAATTGACCCTCATTTTTTTTATTTTTGTTTGTATTTGTATGATTTTCTATATAATTTAAAATTAAAATATTATTAATACTGTAAATTGACCTCCATTTTCATTATGAAAATTTATACGATTCACCTCTAATGTCTGTTAGACTTCCCATAATTTGAAAGTTTGGCTCCGCACCGGAATATAGCAACATGTCTCTAAAATATTAATTTATGTTCGAAGTTTAAACAGGTGATTTGGACCGTTCAACATGATCTTGATATGGAAATGTATTTGCAACAAAACTTTATATGTTTTAGAATTTTATTACTATTTTCATATAGGTAAAAAATCACTATTTTGAATCTTTAGATCAAGAGATTTTTTACCAATCTAAAAAATCGTAAGAAAATTTTAAAAAGTATAAAATTTGATCTATAGATATATTTTCATATGGAGATCATGTTGAACGGTTCAGATCTAGTGTTTGAATTTTAAAGATAAAAATATTAGTTTATGTACATATCTCTCTCCTATATTTATTTTGAATATTTGCCAGAACATTAATTGTAATAATGGAAACTTCTCCAAAGGTCTGATGCATTAATGAAAAATGATGCATGCCACCTTTATTCAGGTACAAGTGTACTGTTTCACCGCGTGACCTTACCTTTGCATGTGTCGTTACTCGTTACATATCAAATGGAATTGGAAATTTTTTATCAGCAGTAATTAATAGAATTAATAGAAAAAAAATAGACAAATAGTAAGAGTACAGTAATATTATATTGGTAGTAAGATGGTAGTAATTTTATCGATTTTAAAAATAAAAAAGTTTAGATTGGTAGAAATTTTATCGATCTAAATCAGTTTGTTTTTATTTTTCTAGTAAAATATATTTATTTTTTATGAAAATGGATAAAGTATCTTAAAATTTAGATATATAAAAACAGTCCATCTATTTTTTGAAAAACTTCTCATATTTTACTAGAAATCAAATATAAGAATTCTCTTCATCTATACATCAAATTAAAAAAAAATTAAGATCGATCAACCAATCTTACTACCAATATAAATATTATTGTACTCTTACCGTTTATCTCTCTTATTTTCTATTAATTCTACTAATACAAAATTTCCAATGGAATTGCCAATATAGTACAAGCTACAAGTCAGTCAAGATATTTTACTTTTCTATCTCTTGCAGTAAACAAAGAGAATAAACATTTGCATGTAGATCGATCCAGGCAATCAGGCATGCATCCAGCAAAACAATACACTAAGTTTACCAGCACACAGTCGTCCAATGATATAATATTCATGTGACATAGTAAATCTCATCGTTTGCTGTTGTAAATTTCTTAATGAGATTCGTTATTGAGTAGATACAATTATTTATTATGTGATCTTCTAGGGGCTGGATATTATAGAATTTATTGAATAGTTTGTATTCATTTAATTAGATAATTTTGTTACGTTACTGAAGTTTTCTAAAATCAAATAGTATAAATATAATTTTGACTAAAAATTAGGAATTAATTTTTAAAGCAGAGCAAAAAAAATACCTGGTATTCATTTTTATCAGATGGTCAAAATTACTTAATATTTTTCTTAATTTTTATCATTTTTATCAGATGGTCAAAATTACTTAATTTTTAAAATTTCATTGGTGTCACATTTTTAAAAAGAATTTTTGGCCAATGGATTTGGAAAGAGCACAGTACGTGTGCAGGTGGAAAATCACAAAAAATAAAATGTAGGTTTAAAAAAATAATTGTTAATGGCACTTTTTATTATGCTGTGTTTCTATTTAATAATATATGTCTTAATTACTTGTTTTAATTTCAGAACGAAGCTAAAAAAAATATTCCTATTAATTAACAGGTGAAAAAGCAACCATATAGTAACATATATAATATTAACCAAACTTATGTCAGAAAAGGACCATGTACAAATTCATTAATTATGCGTGAAATGCATGGTCTCAGAACTTATGCAAAGGTATTGATTGTAACAGTAAAATTGTTTACTATATTAACTGCATAATGATGAGCAACTAAAATCATATTTTTTTTTCCTAAAGATTGTTTATGATATTTTTTCCTAAAATCATAATGGCTTGAATTATATAATGAAGAACTATAATTGATAATAATAATAGTGTTTAAATTATTTTGTGGGGCAGATATTATAATTGGCAGATATTAAAATATAAGTTATACAATTAATTTGTGCTTGAATTAATTTGTGGGGCAGATATTAAAACATAAGATATTATAATAGTGCTTAAATTATTTTGTGCTTAAATTGTTTATGATATTTTTTCCTAAAATCATAATGAATAACCGACTTTTAAAATTGAATGACTGATTCAAGTTGTTGAGTGTGATTTATATGTTAAAATCTTCTTGAAAGTCAATTATACATTTTTTAAAATTTCTTACTATTTTTTTAATTATATGTTGAAATCTTCTTGAAAGCCAACAATCATAATCTCTATATTAAAATATATTTGGAGACTAAATTTTACATTTTTTTTTAATTTCTTACTATTTTGTTAGAATTTTTAAAATTTAATGAAAAACTGTGATTTTCAAAAATTCTAAAAGAATATTAAACGAATTTCAGAAAAATAAAAAATTTGATCTCTAAGCGCATTTTAATATGAAGATCATTTTGAAGGATTTAGATCGACTTGTTTGAATTTCAAAAATAAAAATATAAACAGAAAGTAATGTAACATCTTTACATATCAAATACCATAGACCAACTCTATTTTTTTTAATTAGATAAAAGGTTTATTGATCTAAAAAATTCTGATTGATCTACAAAATTCTAAACAGTTTATTAACAATAATTTTTTTTTTGTATCTGAGAAACAATAAAAAAAAGTTTCAAAAATATAAGATTTTACCAAGAAAATTTGAATACATATATCATATTAAGAAATTAAGCTCGATAATTCAAATTTCAAAAATCGAGATTTAAGCCTGAATTGCTAGAATAATTTATACTTTTTTCGGTTTAAACTTTGGAGGCCAAACATGAATGAGGATTAATATTATATAAAATTCTCATGCTGCGTATGTGGGTTAATTTGAAAAATACTAATAGTATTTTACTAATAAACTATATAAAAAATTAATAAACTAGTTTTTGGTCTAATGACAAATATACATGTCTCTTATGTGAGAAGTCATGAGTTCGAAAATAACAGGGGGAGACAATTGACCCAATTCTCGCACTGTGCATATACCACTGATATACATATTACAAACCGCATTCAAAAACACTTTTTTAAATGAATACAAATATCTAATTGTTAAAGATAATATATGAAAGCCAAAAGCAATTCTAAAATATTAGTAATGCACATGTTGATAACCATTTTTTTTAATAATTTGATGCCAAATCACCCAATTATATTAACATCCACATATAATTTATTTATACCCATTAGGGTATAACAGATAACTTGTATTTACCTCTGGTAAATCAAATTACCAGATCGGATCTAACATCCCCAAAGTAGAGATTTCATGACAGCATACATCTCCATACATTTGTATTTTCATTGGCTCAAATAAAGTTTTTGCTCTCTTTTTTTTTTTTCTTTTATTGGGAGATGGATGGATAAATGAAAGTGGGGGTAGCACAGTGATTGGGGCACTGTTACAAAGTCCAAATTAGATGCAATAATTCTAGGAAAATTGCTTTGTAAAGCATTAAAGACATGGCAGAGTTTGTTAGTGGTCCATATATCTCTCTTCATTTACACAATACTAAATCAGAGATTGGACTAGGAGGGTAATTAATGATTAATTTATTGTTGCTTTATTTATTGCTAAGCAAACAATATAATAAATTATTTCTTTGTTTTGTTTTTGAAGTAAGCAATCTTTATATTATATCATGGATACATGTTTCTCTCCTTGGTTTTGACGTTGGTTGGCTTGGTAATACCTAATAATTAAGCAATATAGTTATTGGCATGATAATTGATCAATTTAGATGCTTCAATTAATTGCTAAATACTAGATTTTAGTACCACAAATCATCAACTGCTCCTCTGTGGGCAGGAAATTCCTATCTCTAAAGTCATTGACACGTGAATTCGGAGCTGGTTTTGATATTTAAATATTAAATATAGTTTTACCTCAAAACTCACTCTGGATCCATGTATCACTGACTTTAGAGGCAGGAATTTCCTGCCCACATGGAGGCAGGAGATTCGGTTCCTTCTTTGTGACCATTCTAAGACTGTCAATACAGCATGCCTTTTTTTTATATATAGATAATATAACATAACTTATTGTAAACATAATGTTGTTCTGAAACAAATTTACCTAATCATTGAATTCATTAAAACTCCAACCTTTTGTGAAATTGAACTTTAAATCGGAGAATTGCACAATTGGTCCATAAAAATGTTACATTAAGACCGTTCCACAATTCAAAATAAAACTAGAATTTTTTGTTTAATAGAAATCTATAAATTAATTTGTCAGGAGGAGAAAAATACTATTTTTTCAATTAATATTAAAAGGGACCGAATGGATTCGGTCCCTTTGAGTTGCTACAATGGCACACACATGGCCACACAGTTTGCGAGAAAAACTGAGGAACTAAACCAATTTTTACTGTTATCCTGTAAAAATATAGGGTTACTGTGTCTATATATGATACGTCATATCTCGGGAGATGAGGCGGAACATGGCCCTATCAATATACACCCTTAATTTTCTTAAGAATTGATTATTAAGTATAAACCTTAATATGAATTGATTTTGAATTAGCTGCATTTAATTAATAAGTATAAATATATTTCAGTGCAAATGTGAAAATTGAATTGTTAGAATGTGAAATATTCCCAAATTAACATCCTAATTTAATTATCAAATTGAAATGAAATTCTTAGAATGTGAAAAATTGAAGTATTAAATTGTATAAATTAATTATTATTTTATTGTATTGAATTGTTATTGTGATTTTAAATTTACTTAAAAGATCTGTTTTGATTTCAAATAGAAGAAAAATATATAACTATCGAAAATAAGAAATTTTAACTCAAATTTTTGGACTTGAGACAATCTTTTTTGGGTCTGAAAACTTGAAAATATGAAATGTGTCATAATAAGCTATCAGAGTTTTTTATAAAAAAATATATATACATGTTTAAAGTCCAAATTTTCATTTGTATTTGTTGTTAAATTTTTTCAGCCAACAAATTAATTTATATTGACAAAATATTAGTTGTCAATAAAGTAGTTGTCAACAAAATAATTTAAAATCGAATTAATTCTCAACGAATTAATTTATTGTGTTATGTTTTCAGAATTAATTGTCGAAGAAAAATCCGGATTTTCTGTGGCCAGAATCTCCTGTGTTTATAAGGGGCCGAATTAATACTTCGCTCTCTTAATATACCCTAAAAGGAACGAAAAATAAAATTTCTCTTTTCCGATAAAATATTTAATGTATTTCCAATAATTAAAAATTCTAAAAGAAAACCAACATATATCAGAATAGTAACAAGGTAAATTACAAGTGACCAAAATTAAGTACAAGAATTCAGCAGAGCCAGAGACCAAAGAGAGAGAGAGCAAGTGGCGCTCACTAGAGTGGGAAAAATGAAATGTTTTTGGACGGCGGAGCCGGCTCCGTTACGGAATGGCACGGTTACGGTACGGAACGGCACGGTATGTGTGACTTTTACGTGTCATGATTCGCGTGTTACGTGCCGTGACCATCTTTTGAAAATTTGTCACGACACGGCACGTCACGCGAAAAATCTAGTCACGGCATGGTATGGTACGTGGTTACGCGAGTCACGTGTAATTATGACCGTTAATTATGATCAAATAGTGAATCTTGAATAAACTAACCTAAATTATGAAAGAAAATAGTTAAACTAAATTATGAAAGAAAATAGTTAAACGTGACCAAACGTAACAAACTTGATCAGTCACGTTTGGACACGGTACATTTAGGCACGGCACATTTGGACACGGCGTGACTCGCATGTTGTGACCACCTTTGAAATTTTGGTCGCGACACAGCACGACACGTGTAACTGATTGATTGTTCACTTGATCACGGCACGACACGACACGGCACAGCACGGCACGTTTTCACTCTAGCGCTAAGTAGTGGTGCAATATACTGTTCAATGCTTCTGTTATAATAATATACATATACCTTTTTTTTAAGGTAAAACAGTTGAAAGGTGGGGATAAAGAGAAAGTAGAATTGTACAACGTAGAGTACAGTAGAAATGTAGCAAGGTAAAGTTGTGGCTAAAGGCTGTTTTAAGATCTTGGCATATTTGGTGGGATGTGAACGTGAATAGGAACCACAACATGGTCAAGTCCTTTTCACTCTGGTTATGTCTATGACCATGTTTCATGAAATCTCTCTTGTCTATGCCATGTTTGATGTTTCCCTATTCATTAACCACTGTAACAAATCCAACAGGAGTGAGGCTAAGGTATTATGTATGAGAGCAGTTTGGATCCGATTGGTTTCGGGACCATCCGGTCTGCTTTAAGATTCACGCACATAAATTTTAAAGCAGACACGAAATTATGGGCGCGAATCTTAAAGCAGACCGGACGGTCATCGAACCCATCGAACTCACTTTGAGTCAGATGGGCATCGGACCCAAATTGACCTCATTATGTATAGCGCTTATCGATCTGTATTATGATTTTATATCTCTGTTTATAAAGTTTAAATGGTTGATCGGACTGTTCATTTACAAATTTTATAATTTTCTTACTATATTTTTAGATAGGTCGAAAATCACTTACCATCCCAAAAAATTAATTTTATACTTATCTAACAAAATAGTAGAAAACATATAAAAATGTAAAATTTGATGTTCAAATACATTTTTATGCAGAGATCACGCGTATTTAATGATTCAGATAGGCTACTTGAATTTTAAAATGGAGATATGGATTCATATCACGGATCGATCCGTAAAGTCCATGATTACATAGTCTGACAACTCAACATAAAACCAATGTTCTAAGAATTTGTCTTTAGTTTGGTAGCAAAGGTACATGACATTCATGTGAGAGGTTATGAATTCGAAACCCACAAAGTGAATTTTTTTTTATAATATACATAAGGAGTGAGGCTACGGTGCTATGCATAGCACCAAGTGGGTCCGTGCTACGGCTCAAAATTTGACTTTTCAAAATTTTAACGGTCGATCCGAACCGTTCAACATGATCATAAAATGAATATGTACTTGCAAACCAAATTTTACATTTTTTTCAAATTTTTTTACTATTTTTTCGAAAATCACTTGATCTGAACATTCTGGACCATTCAAAAACAACCTATCTAAAAAAATAGTAACAAAAATTCAAAAAAAATGTAAAATTTGGTTTGCAAGTACATATTCATTTTATGATCATGTTGAACGGTTCGGATCGACCGTTAGGATTTTGAAAAGTTAAATTTTGAGCCGTAGCACGGACCCAATCCGTACTTTGCATAGCACCGTAGTCTCACTCATACATAAGAGTTTAAAAAATAAAAAATCTTAAAACCAATGTTCCAAGCGTTATGGATATATACGGTTACTATCAGCAAACAACATGCACAGGCGGAGACAGAAGCCTGGCAATCTTTGCTGGAATTCCAGACTAGCTAATTTGGATTTGCTTGGAAATACAAGTTTCTTCAAAAATTTATTCGTGGTTGAGAATTATTTTAATGAAGTTGATTTAAAGTTTAAATTGATTTTGTTTTTAGCATAAGAGGGAGGCAAAATTCTTAAATCACCTTGGTAGCTTGTACAGTGTCACAAGATAGAGATATGTAACGCAAGTTAATTGTACATTAAAAAAAAAATATATATCTAATGTGTAATTTTTGTTAATTTTAATAAGAATCTATAATTTGCCTCATATTACTGAATTTTTTATTTAATTGAAATATTAAATATGTCTCTCTTTTAAAAAAAATCTTGCTAAATATATTATTATTATTATTACTATTTATTTTTCAAATTAACACGTGTAAGAGCATCTAAAACGGTAATTTTTTTAAATTGCTAATTTTATGTGTTAATTGTTAATATAATTGCTAAGATGTACCACAGTTTTTAAATTAACAAGTTTGCTTTAAAAGCAGCTCTAATTAAATTTCTAGGATGAATTGATTTAGAAATTATGAATCATTTAATTGCTAAACTCAGTGACGTGATCCAAATTAATTACTAAACATTTGCTGGAATGAAAATACTCCTAAGTATGTAACACAAGAGAACGAAGTAGGTCCGATGCCCATCGGACCTACTTTTAGGTTCGACGAGTACGACGACCATCTGATCTAATTTAAGATTTGTGCGCACGAACATTGAAACAAACTCACACAAATTTTAAAGCATTCTGCACGAATATTAAAGTAAATTAACAGTGATTGAACCCATCGAACCAGAGTAGGTCCGATGGGCATCGAACCTACTCTCAAGTGGTAACACAGTTCTCTGTGATTTAATTCCATTGTTGGCCTAGGCTATTTATGTTATAATGAATACACTCTAATTCTATGTAACGGGAAGTTTCTGAAAAATATGCACAAATACTTAT
Source organism: Carex parvula (assembly GCA_025461045.1). Lineage (NCBI taxonomy): Eukaryota > Viridiplantae > Streptophyta > Magnoliopsida > Poales > Cyperaceae > Carex > Carex parvula. The sequence goes on along the minus strand of JAJGRW010001192.1, from coordinate 568,480 downwards.
TTCTCTATCCCTATTTAAATTCCCTAGTATTAGCTAAAGCACATTGGAAAGGATCAAAATATCTCTAGGAAAGGCTCACCACATCCGTTCACAGCAAATTCCAACACAATAAATTTCGAACTTGCTTTTTTCTAAAATATTAATTAACTAAAACCAACTGTAGTGGATATGATTTTTATTATTACAAGTGACAAACGAATAATTCGGATTCGGTTCGGCAGTGTAAAAATTATTGATTTGCTATAATTTGAATATAATTCGTGAATAACGTACTATACGTTTTTTTGTGTTTTATTTGGAGTTCGGTTCGAAAACATAAAAAAACGAATAAAATGCGAATTATTCGCCGATTTCTCGCGTATATTGTTACTATGTTAGTTAGCCGTATACGAACCATCACTATTCTAGGGAACTGATCACCCAAAAGTGAGCGATGTTATTTTTTAAAATTTATAAACTCGGAAATGCTATCGGTTCGGATCACAAGTGCACAATCCTATCGAGTAGTATAATCGAGGTCGATCCACAGGGAATATTGGTTTAGAGTCTTGAGCGATCAAATCACAATCTTTCGAAAGGCTAGACAAAATCTGAAAATTTGAGAGTTGAAGTTATGATCAATGCAAATTTAGTAATAATTAAAAGTAATTAAAATAAAGATAGAGATGAGAATTTCTAAGGTTTTGCCACACCATTGCTACTCAATTATCTTTGATATTCTACTTTTGTCGGATCTGATTTCCTGTTGTTTATGGAAGATACTACACAGGATACTGCGAGTTACTTATGCAAATGACGGGACTTCCATTGAGGTATTACATAGGATACTGCGAGTTACCTTACGCAAATGACATATCTCTAAAATATACAAGTTACTACACAGGACACTGCGAGTTACTTACGCAAATGACAGAACTTGATTCGCGTTTTGTTGTTCTGATTTATGATTTTTCCTCTAAGGTTTTCTTCACATAAATCTAATGGCTCCCAATGAGGCTGACTCGTCCATCATAATTTCTCTTACCATTAAAGTACTGTCACTACCCTAACGGATTAAACTAGATCATCGAAATCAGGTGAAGGGATAATCTCACAAAAGCATTTCAATGAACGACAAGAAATCATAATCAACAGAAATATATATATCAAAGCATAATGAGTAACAAGGTTTACTGCCTAGCCCATAAGAAAAAAACTTAGCCGCGGAACGGCATGGTTACAACACTCCTCTCTTTCTTACTTAATCAAATTTAACCAAAATTACAAAGATGTCTTCTTCTTCTGTCCAGAGTGCTTATATAGGAGTGAGGGGACGTCTGGAGATGAGTGGAGGCCAAGAAACCTTATATGTATACAGCTGGAGCAGTTATTCCCCAAAGAGTGCCTTGGTTACGGATCGTACTGACCGGTATTGAGACCATGTCGCTGAGGGGTTTAATTCGTATCAGTCAGTACGGGGCCGTAACAGAGACTTAGTCGATGTGCGTCGCTATCCGATTGACCTGATTCTTGCTCTATTTGATGTGAAATAGTCTCAAAACATGTTTCCTGCGATAAAACATAAAGAAGGGTGACATTAGCCTTTTCTTCTAATTAATTAAATATAAGTGTGAGATAATATGCAAAATTTAAATCAAAATCCTACGTAATTCATCATTTTGACTCTGATCAGGAAGATGGTCATATAAAATCCGAAGAGGGTTCCATTTCTTTTATATTTTATTGTCTTATTTGTTTTGGTTCGGATCAGAATATTAGTTAGTGAATACTCAATAGTCATAATTCATAAATATGAAACAAACATCAGTATTATACGGAACATGGTCACAACAAATCCAAAGAAGGTCTCAGGTTTTCAATTAATTATTTTTGAGTGAAACATGGCCCCCAAGTGCCAAAAAACCCAACACATGAAAAGCCACATAGAAAGAAACAAAAGTAGCATTTTTCATTCGTTTTATTTCCTCGCTGTCTTTCTCTCTCTCTTTCCTTTGTCGCCAATTTTTACACCCTTTCGCCTTTTCTTTTCATTTTTTCTCCCTCCTTCCCAAAAAAGCCCTCTACCTACAAAACCCCCCGTTTCTCTTCTCCGCCTCTCTCCTCTCTCAAAACCCTCATCTCTTTCTCTCTTATCTCCTTCCCCTCTCACTCCTCTCATGAGAAAATCCATCCTCTGAATAAAACAAGGTCAGAGAGAGAGAGAGAGAGGTAAGAGAAGGGGAGAGGTTGTATCGTTTTTTAACAAAGCACTTTATCTCACTTGTCCATGGCACCGAGCTACGAATGCTCTGCTTCTATCCTCCTTTGCGCAGAAGACAACAACAGTATATTGGACTTTGACGAGGAAGAAGAAGAGACAGAGGTTACCTCCTTCCAGGACTTGGGCGAAAATAGGATTAAAAGCAGGGGCTTTTCCGGAAAAAGAAGCGCCTTTCATGGCGATTTCCTGGACAACTTTCCTCTCCAGTCTGAGGAGTGCATGGCGCTTCTTGTGAAAAAGGAAACCGAGCATCTCCCACTGGAGGGCTACTACGAGAGGTTGCTCGTCGGTTCACTGGAGCTCTCCATTCGTGCAACTGCCATTGATTGGATTTGGAAGGTGGGTTTTGCGTTTCCCCCCTTCCCTCTTTCTTACCTTTTCACAAGGTATCTCCTTTTTTGCCTATAATTAATGGGGTTTGTCTGATTTAATAAACAGGTGCATAGACACTACAACTTTGGGCCATTGAGCGCAGCGTTGGCAGTGAATTTTCTCGACCGATTTCTCTCTGCCTATGAGCTACCAGTAAGTGCTCTGTTTTCCCGGACTTGTCTTTGTTGGAAGTGACTTTACCGGAAAGCTAGTTCCTTTACTAATAATCATGGGTATATTTGTGTAACAGGAAGGCAAGGCATGGATGACACAACTGCTCTCAGTTGCTTGTTTGTCTCTGGCTGCTAAAATGGAGGAAACCTATGTTCCCCTCTCTTTAGATTTACAAGTAAGTGAACTTACGTTCAGTACTTTTACCTTTTATTTATTACTGAATTTTGCCATTTCTGAACTGTGGTGGTTTTTTATGGAACAGGTTTGTGATGCCAAGTATGTGTTTGAGGCAAAAACCATTCAAAGAATGGAGCTTTTAGTGCTAAGTACATTAAAATGGAGGATGCAAGCAGTTACTCCTTTCTCATTTTTTGATTATTTTCTTCATAAATTCAACAATGGCATCAGACCACCTAAATATTCCCTCTACGAAGGTGTCGAGCTCATCTTGAATATAGTCAAAGGTATAGTATAGAATCATTGATTCATTTCTAAAATTTTCTTTGGAGATTTCTAAAGTTGGATTATGAGCTGGTTTGTATTGAGACATGGAATGGAAATTGAATTGCAGGAACTGATTTTCTGGCATTTCGACCTTCTGAAATCGCGGCTGCGGTGGCACTTGCAGTGATTGGAGAAACTCAAGTTGTAGATATGGAGAGTGCTCTATCCTGTTGCAACCATGTATCAAAGGTTTGTTCTTTATTTCTTCTTAATTTTCCACCTCATTTTTTAACATGAATTTTTTTGTTAAATGTATATCTTGTACAAATTTTACATATTTATCATGTATAACAGTAAACAGCATTCTTTCCCCAAGGTTGGTAAGTGTATTAGTCAAGTGAACAGAAGAGTGTACTTTGGGCCAATTAAAAAATGGGAAAGAAAACTTAGGGGGGTAATTTAGTCATTTTAGAAAAAAATACTGTCATTGGTTTGGTTGTGCTGGAAACAGTTTTTTTTTATCAGATTAGTATTTTAATTATATCTAATGTGTTTGTTTGATTGGTTTGTTTTTCAGGGGAGCGTGATGAGATGCTATGAAGCCATTGAATCAAAGTTTATAACTAGGAATCTGGCATTAAAAATGCATTATAACAATAACAGTAATGATAGTAGTAGTAGTGCATCAGTTGCCTCTGCACCACATAGTCCAATTGGTGTGCTAGATGCTGCATGTCTCAGTTACAAGAGCTGTTTATCACATGTTGGCCATGATACATCCCCCTGTAGTAGTAAAAGGAGAAAAATTTGGAGGTAAAAATTTGAACCAAGTGTCAAATTTTGGAGGGAGAGGCTATTTTGGGGGAATAAACTAAAACAAAAAAAAGAGAATAATTGGATGTTTTGTTTAAGAGGGAGGAAAGGATGGAGGTGCATTGCACCAAGGTTTTGCTGCTAATTTGTAGAAATAGAGGGGGTGGAATTGCAAAAATTGAAGAAATGGTGGATTGGATGACAGAGTAGCTAGCTAGTGATAGTTGGAGAGTGCATTTTCTATTTGTCCTTTATTTTCTCGTGAAGATAACTCTGGGAAAATAATAAAGAATTCAATTGAAAAAAAGAAAAAAAAATATATAAAATGGTTTTGCTCAAGATGCTTGTCAACAATTATTTTTGCCTATATCACACCAAGACTATTTTACTATATTTTGGAAAATTGTGATTTCATCCTTTCCAATTAAATGGTTGACTTTGATTGGACGGTCCAGTTTTTCATAAAACATGTACAACTGGAGCTGATGTCGGTACAACTGGAGATGACAAAAATATTAAGTTTCTTGAAATTTTGCACGGTCTGGATTAATTGCAATCTAGATATTGAAATCTGATCTAAGCAATGGAATTATGGAAGGCTTTGTATTGAATTTTTTTTATCAATATATAATATGTTCTGAATCAGACGGTTGTATTAAAATAGTATGGTTTAGCTAAACAGATAAGCAAGCTGATAAAATATATATTATATTGCATTCTATTTTTGTCTTTTTCTTGAGGAATGGAGAACAGTGATAAAATATGGTTAAAAATTATGTTCAGAAAAAACCCAATAAATTATTGGTCAATTATTTATGAATATCTTTTTGCCTTTATATTTTTTATGTAAGTATGATATAAATGCCTGTCATGCTAGTGTTTGACCAGTTGTCTGCTTAGACTATGGAGCTTGCTTGTTTCCCTCTTTGTTGTAAAGGAAGGTGGGGCCTCTGTCAGGAGAAACCTTGGGAACACAAATTTATATAAAATATAATACAAACATAAAGAAAAGGGTAGAGAATCTTATTATTAATTCATGTGGGGGATATTAGCTTAGGCACCCCCTTCTTTTAAGTCCTACCATAACCAACTCAAGTGATATTGATATTATGTAAAAAGAGACATTTTTGAGCCAACAATTACTTGTTGTTGTACTCATTTTGTGGGGTTAGATTCTCTTGAATTTTTGCTCCATGTATAGATTATTTGTTGTGTAAAAAGTTTGTGGGTGTTACTATGTAATGGTTATTTACCACCCTTGACTTTTTTTTTGGATGAAAAGAGTAGATATCTCAAAAAATATATTTTAAAAAAAGGGTAAAATGCTTTTTAAAAAAAAAAAATTATATTATGATATTATTTTCCTAACAGATGGAAAAATTTATGAATCCAAATTTGAAATTGAGAAAACAAAATGCCATATTTGTATTAGGAGGTTTGCATTAGATGCTAAAAAAAGTATATTGTATTACAAAATGAGGGATCACCTGACAATGATTATTTTGACAATCTTGATAATATTAATACAAAAGTTCCACAAAAATTGAAAATTACAAATTAATTTATAGGTATGTTATTGATTATATAGACAACCTATTAATTCATTTCACCTAATTATTGTTATTGATTATATATAAATTTTATTATTTTTATAGACTAATATGTGAATAATATTTATTGTACTTTAAAATGTTTGATTTCAAATTTATTTTTAAACCTCACAAAAGTTCTTGGCAAGTGGGGAAAAGACTGTTGGCTTTCATAATAAAAAGGAAACCAGGGTTTATTTATAATTTGACCCATGGTTAGGAAAAGTAAGGGAGGAATTATACCCTCCTGATTGGCTTTGTTTCTATTGGGCTTCACTTTTGTTAGAACATGTTTTGTCATATGTTTAAAAGTAAACAACTATGTACATAATGGGATCCAGTCTCTTAAGGCAAAACCTTGCCATTAATGTCACATTATTATAGTAAGGGGGTGGATATACATCTCCAAATACTTCTCTTTGCCTTAGCTACAAGTCAAATGTGTCAATCAAACATAAGAATTATAATATAGAGGTTTTTTCAAGATTATGTACTTATGTTGACAATTAGAAATTTGAACATTAATTTTTGTAGTTTATTAATATAAAGTAAGAAGGTTTATGTTTTTGACTCTCAACTATCTATATGTAAAACTATTTAAATAAAATAATTTTTCTTAACAAACTTTGACTTTGATCATAGATTGCACAAAAAATGTTCGAGATCTGAATAATTATGAATATTATTGACAATTCCATAAAAGAAATATTTTTTTTAATAATAACACCCTTTTGTTTGTTTGGTTATGGAAGTAAATTAAAGGTTTTATAAAATTTCTTATAGAATTGGGAGTAAATATTTATCTAATTATATCACATATAAGGCATAATTCATGACGCTCTATCAATATCGTCAAAGTTGTAACTCCCTGCATCAAAGATAAATACATCAAAACGGTCATTTCATATTAACACTTGAACTAAGAAACTTATTTATTATGTATGTAAAAAATAATTTTGTATTAGAAGGGGCTAAAAATTATGTCGTTTCATTGCTAACTAATAGAACAACTTTGCTCGTAAAAACTAAAATAAGCATATTTATTTTTTAATCTATGAATTAAAAGAAGAAGAAAAAAAAATGAAGAAAAGAAGTCTTTGATTCATGTTTCCTACACAATTAAATTGATAAATTTTGTAGATTATTATGATTGGATTATATGGAAACAGGAGTTCAAAAATTATTTCGCCAACATCATAGAACTACATCATATAAAATTGTGTGTTTATATATGATATTTATTCATTATGGTTCATTGAGCAGTAGACATGAACCATTAATTACCTCAAATAGTAAAATAAGTAGCATTCGGACTTTGCATTCTATTAAAATGCAACATGACCTTAAACTAGACAAGAGCAAGGGCCAACCAGCCAACCAGTGACTGAGATGCACTTAGCTTTAAAGGCACTCACATGCTGCATTGCATTTGTTTGGCAGAATGCTTTTATCTATGGGCTATGGCTGCTTTTTTTTTTTTTATATCTCCTTTAATATGTCTTCTCCAAAAGAATTTATAGAACTATATCTAACCTTCGTGTGTACTCAATCAACAAAAACTTGGTTGATTTATAAGGATGTTTTAAAATTTGTTTAACCAATCACAAAATTATAGCGAGTTGTTTTGGAATTCGAATTCTCTTAGATACCTTAGGCGATCATGTTAAATCCGCATCGTTCATTATGTTTTGACACGAACTTTGAAACGGTTATGTAAATCTAAATATACTCGAATTCCTTATTCGGTTTGGTTGAGAGTTAACCTGATTGCGGCTAGCTACTTGAGGGGGTCCGGACTCATCATTTTACTTGCATGTATATATGCAGGGGCGGAGACGGACATTCACGTTATGGGGTTAAAAACACATTTGTGGGTCGATCATATAAAATTTCCATGCCGTGTACATATGAAGGTCAATGTTATAGTACCCATGACATTTTACTCTAAACTATATAGAAAATTATGTATAAGTACAATAATTTTGAAAATGAATAGAATTAAGTGATCTCATTTGATATATATGGATCCGTTTATGTAAAAATGTTGGCCGCAACTTACGATAAATAATACAAAGGCGAACGTAGTCATATTGTCATAAGTAAATAAAAATTGTGGGTATAGTTCTGTGAAATATTTCAAACAAGGTATGATTGGTTAAATTTTTTAAGAAAATGAAGGGTACATGAGGTAAAGAATTATTGCTTTCTGGGGGCAAAGACTCACAATGGCACCATGAATTTGTTCTCTTTGGGTCTATAACCAAGTTTCAACAGTCAAATGTTGGATGAATAAATTCTGAATAGATTTATTTTTGGAATGCACAAAAGTAGCTGTACCTGCTAGAGATATAAGAAATTACCACCTAGTTTACCAGATCCAGCCTAGCTTACTTAGTGGCTGGTTTTATTTAACACCTCTCAAAATATTTACTTGGAGAACATGGCATGTTGAATTTTTCTAAATTTTTTATCCTGTACTGGCAATCATCTAATGCCCAAAAATGGTTCATTACTATCCAAATTAGTACCTTATTAAAATTCAGATCAGAATATTATGTTACCAGATTTGGTACAGCAACAGGTTATTGATTTATGAATATTTAGGCTGACAAATGGTTGAAATTGTTATGAGATAACAATTTGCTCAAGTCAAACAGATGTGAATCTCCAGAAAAAAAAAAGATTTTAAGAAAGAGAATATGTGAGATGGAGAAAATATCTCAATAATTTGTATAGCATAAAAAAAAATTAGAGTTCCTTAGAGGTATGACTTTGCATTTCTCACTGTCTTTCATTTTCTTTCACAAGCTCCATGGTGTGATGAATTTGATCTTTATAAACAAGAAATAAATCTGCTGTTATTTCAAAGGAATATTAGGACTTGTTATTCTGATCCAACCTTTGATTTTCGTTAAAATTTGTGTCTAAAATTTTTTTTTTGTTGAAATTCGCGCATTAAAAAATTTGAATGGTTAGAATCGGAATAACAAGTTCATGTTATTTCAGAGTAAAAACAAGAAACATTTCAAATTATAAGTTTTCCAAGTAATACAATTTAAATAACACTTATACTATTTTGAATATCTCTAAATGAGAATCTTTTAACACTTCTCAAATGATTATTCTTATCTCACTGTGATAATACATTAACTCAAATATCACTATTTTTTTGCATTGTTCCATTAACTATTCAAACATATTCTAATTGTACAATTAATTGTTTATTAGATGGTCCATGTTAGATCTGGTTGATCTATTATTAGATTGACTATACAATTGCTCCTACCAATGTATTCTATCTGAATTAGAGTCATTTTCAATTGTCTTGAATCTTGATTTAAGTAGATAATTAATCCAATTCTTTCTGGCACCATCCGATAATTTCGGCACTAGTACTGGAAACTGGAATCTTATCATGCAAAAAAGTTTTTTCTACTTAATATTCACAATATCAGAGGTTGTTCTTAGCATTTAATAATGGTTAAAGCTCACAAATAATTATTCACAATGTTTGATACGCCATTCAATTGCTTTTCATTTATCTTTTAATATAAGATAGGGTAGTTTTATAGATTTTGCTCCGAAAAGAAAAATATTTATTGAAAACAATGTTAATTGAGACAATTTTTACAGAAAAAAAATCTTTCATTCAACAAATTTTGAACATAAATAAATATTTTTTATAAATAAAATTATGTATTACGAAAAATAACACAGTAAGTTAGGAAAAAAAGCATGTATATAAGAATTAAAACAATTGTATTATTTTACTTATTTTGTTCCAAAAAAACCCCTGTATAGATACAATTATTTTCCCATTAAAATGAGGAGAAAAACATTCAAATATATGAACAATTCGAAATTAGGATAAATAAGAAGAGAAAAATAATTGAACGCTTTTTATATATAACAATAAATTGATGTAATAATCAAAGTTTTGTATCATTTCCCTCTTATCTAACCTAAAAGATGTACTGATTTCATTAATTGTGGCATCAACTTTAATAGTTTCCTTTTCTTCTGATTTCTCTGGCTGTGGGCTATGTTGTTTTGTTTGATTTATTTGTTTTCTTTTATTTGTACTGATAACCATACATTCAGTGATCTTTTTTTTTCAGTTTGATTTTAGTTTTCAGGTTTAAATATATATTAATTTTTATGAATAAATTTCTCTGGACCCATCAGATGAAATATCAAGCTACATTTTGTAGTGTTTGAGATAGAGTGGGAAAAATGGCACGGCGGAGCTGGCTCCGTCACGGAACGGCATGGCACGCACACGTGTCGGTTAGGTGCCGTGATTCGTGTGTTCTGTGTTGTGACTATTCGCGTGACGTGACCAATTGTTAGCAAAGAAGACACGGCATGACACGGCATGGTAGACACGAAAGTACGCCAGTCACGGCAATCACGATTCGACGTGCGACGGTACCGTGTGCCGGATGGTATGGGATGTATCGCGTGCGACGTGCGACAGTACAAACGCAGAAGGGATTGGACATACTTTTTTTTACAGATTTGACAATTTATTATTTTAATTTTTTACGGAAAGGGTACGAGCAGAAAGCTAGGGCAGTAGGGCTTATTATATAATTGCGGCGTGACTCGCGTGCTGTGACCACCCCTCATAATTTTTGTCACGGCACGTGAAAAATTAACTTGGTCACGGCACGACACGGCACGTGACCAAAGTCATGACATATTAGTCACGGAACGGCACGCTTTTTCCACTCTAATTTGAGATAAGCTACATTTTGTAATTGAGAGGATAATACAGACTTTTACATTAGTATCACAATGTGACCAATAAAACAAATTATTACTTTTTGTAATTTTTTATATAAACTAAAACTAAGTTGCAAGCAACTCATAGTGGTTGGGCCCGAAATTTTTTAAGTTACCACAGTAATAAATTAAAATTAATTAGTTATCATTCTAAATTTCAAAATTAAAAAATCACCACTGCACAAGTTCAGTTCGTGCATCAATTTTGGTGCGTGCGCCAGCTGGGCTTGCGTACCAGATTGGTGCGCAAGCTCTGTCTGTGCTATATGAGCGAAATTTTCACCATTTTTTCATTCACCAACTATCCAAACCAAAAGTGCTAACTTGTGAGTTTTTTTTCAGCTCAGTCCTTTATTTTTGTTAGAATTATTTAATAGTTTTTTTTAATATAAATATAAATTTGTAATTACTAGATTTGTCCATTAATTCAACCAACTATAATTGAAATTGATGTTTATCTTGATAGTGAGGTTTATAAATTTCCCACTGCATCTTTCATATGGAAATCTTTTGTTGCAATGTATATAATAAATAGAAAACACACTGCATTGATGCATAAATCATAATTTGCCAATTTTACATCTTTAGTGTATTATTTTAGTAAAAAATAGAATTTAAGTTACCTAATTATTTGATATTTATAAGAGATTTTTTTATTCGGATTTTGAATCTGTAAATTTTTTTACGAAAACATTATTTTTAACACCAGACCAAAAAATTAGCGTATACCAATCTCTGTTCTATATACAAATAATTGCACGAATTTGATTGATGTAAAATATATTATATGTGACAGTTAAAATTCAAATTTAAACTTTCTGTGATTACATAGTGAAATTTTAATAACTAGTAACATGCACAAATTTGATATTTTATGAAAAAATTGAATCATATAAATAATTAAATTTTTTAATTAAATTTCAATATATATAATTAAATATTTAAAATAATGGAGGTTGTTGATGAATTCACATCCTCTCCGGTACCGTAATAGGAAATCTTTTACAATTACTTGATTTGGACCGTTCTTTTTAACTTGGCACGAATCTCAAAGCCTAATAATACTGCCCCCTCCGCCAGCCTGAATTTGAAAGCGGCTGAGAGTTAATCTCAAACCGTAAAGTGAAGGGAATTTTTTACTATAATGGAGATACTTGTCCGGTTGCTGATAGATCGGCCCTGTAAAAATCCATGCCCGTTAACCCTCATAATACCAGATCTGGTCAATTGATTCAGTACGGCTTCTCTTACAAACAAAGAAACAAATTAAGTCTGATTCTGATACAAAACCATCAGATGGAAAAATGGGAACACATCAGATAACAGCGACAATAGAGAACAAAATTCCTCGTGCCTTGGGACCATATAAGTTCAAAACAATACCTTGGTAAAAAAAAATTCTCTCTTCAGAAAACATTTTTTTTTTTACAAGAAACAAATGTAACACACCAAATTTGGGCTAATCTCTGTTTCATATTCCAAACAAAAATGGTCGGCGGGAATCTAAAAAGAAACCATTTTAATGTGCTCTACAATGCTTGTAATTTGAAGGGAAGCAATTTAAATTTGAGTTTGGATCTAGTTCATCTGATCATAATCTGGATCAGTCCGGCTCATTAGAAAATTCACGAAACTTCTTTAATATTCGTGTAAAAGTTGTCTGACTGTCCGAATTCAAACTAAAAATTTGAGCTACTTTAGGTGATCCGAACTCTCTGAATTTGGTCTTTCATAAATAGATTAGGAAGACAACTTGTAGAATATTTAAGACTGAATTTATCAAATAATCATTTACTGTACCTTCATTTCATGTGTTTTTTTATGCCAGAAAATACAAAAAAAAATTATCTTTTCAAGTTTTATGTCAGAAAATACATAACTTTATTATCTTTCATTTTTTGATTATACAAGAAAATACAAGAAAATTATTATCTTCTCTTACTATAAGCCAGAAATTACAAAAAATGTAGAGAGAATGATGCAGTGAGAATACAAAAATGTATTCTTTCCTATGGAAAATGATAACAGATTCTAGAGATAAATATTGTAGAGAGTGATGCAATGAGAAAGGGACCAGTGAAAACAAAATTCAGATTTCTGTGATCATAATTGAATTATTGGACATGGAAAAATGTTTGATTGGGTGGGACCAGTCTCGTCCAGTACAACAAGGACTGGAGAGAGACAACTGCGGGCCTTTTTTTTTTCCGGATTTCTCGTCCAATGGATCTTGGACTTGTATGGGCCAGCACCTGATCCTGAATTTGGGCCCACTGTGGGTCCCAACCAATTAATACCCACCACGTCACACTTTTTTTAGGCGGGAAGGTGGGGAACACAATTTGTTTTTCTCATTTTCATTTTCATTTATTTTATGGGTATAAGGAGACGAAAATTAGGAGATTTTGGCACTCTTACAAATTAATTTAGAGAGATCAGACTATTAACAATACTTAATTTTTAGGTATAATTCATAATCAACTAGCTAGCAATACTAGCTACTACTATTTTTTTTTTTTTTTGGAAACAAGCCTATAACAATACTTATTATTACTTCTTATGTTTAGAAATTATAACCTATCCAATTATATCATTACTAAGAAAGACTTATTTTTTTACCTTGTTAGTGTTGAATTTGATAGGGGAGGGGGCAGGGGTGCAAATGGGTCGGATATTATCCGTTCGAATCCGCATCCGTATCTGAATTTTTGCAGATTCGGATACGGATTGTTGCGGATACGGATATTATTTATTCGGATTCGGATACGGATACGGTTTCGGTTTCGGAATCAGATACGAATATTTTAAATTTTCGGATATCCATATACTTATTACAGCCCAAATTTCCGATATCGGTTTCGGAATTGTGTTGTAATTGTTGCTTACGTTGGTATCAAATATTATAGTCCAATAACTTAAAAAGTGTTGACACAAGTATTTTTTTTTTCTTTTTCGAAAATCAACTGGTACTTCATACTATATAATTTTTTATTTTAAGTGATGCATTAAGTAATATAGTTATGAATTAAGTATTTGGAAAAGACGTGTATATTTCTTCTTTGCTTTATCTTTTCATTCAAAGAAATATTTGACGATAATTGTTTGTTTATTTATTTGTTTATAATATATGAATTATGTATCCGAATTATATCTTATCCGTATTAGTATCTGTTAATATCCGATTTGTGTTCGTATCCGTTTAATATCCAATCCGTATCCGTATTTGTTTAATATTCGATCCATATTCGTATCTGATACATAAAAGTGGATACAGTATGATTTTACCACTATCCGATCCGTTTGCATCCCTAGGAGGAGGTGCATAGTCGTCCTCCTTTGCATTAACGCACCATATGAATTTTAGTTTCATATGGTTCAATCAATCTCCAGATCAATCCGGCCTACATCTGTAAAGCACGATCGAGAGGGGTGTAAATGGATCGGATATTATCCGATTTCGTCCGGATCTGAATCTGGAAAATTACTTAAATTATCCGATCTGTATCGGTATCCAAGATTATCTGTATCCGTATCCAAAAAATTATAACGGATAAGGATACAATAAGATATTTAACTATCCAACTATCCGTATCCGACCGTTTACATCTCTAAACCACAACAAATGTACCCTATGTTCTTAAAATTAATTTATTAAATTGCATATACATACCAATGATTTATTAAATTGCATATACATATATATTTAGATGAACAATATACTATGATATAATTTGTGACTAATGTTTTGATAACATGATATATGTTTTGTAACCAACAAATTTATTATGAAAAATATTAGATCTAATTAATAAATGAAAAAATTATATTTAAATGTTATTGTTAACTAGAATGTACATTAGTAATTTATTTCTAATTATCCGATTATATTCATATTTGTATTCGTATTCGTCCGATATCCGATCCGTATCCATATCCGTTTAATATCCAATCCGTATTCGTATCCGACACTATCTGTGTTCGTATCCGTATCCAAAAAATTATAACGGATAAGGATAGAATTTAACCACTATCTGATTTGTATCGATCCGACCGTTTACACCCCTAACGATCGAGGTCTTTTTAAAATTGTTGTAATATGCAAGGAAGGAGAACAGCCTGGGTCCGATGCCCATCGGACTCAAATTTGGGTCCGATAGGTTTAGGGACCGTCCGATTCACTTTAAAATTTGTGCACATAAATTTTAAAGCAGATGCGAAAATCGCGGACATAAATTTTAAAACATATCGGACGGCCATCGAACCCATCAAACTCACACTTTGAGTCTGATGGGCATCGGACCCAAATTGGTTCCCTAAGGAAGATATTGATTCTAAACTGAAACGGTATTTTAATTAATGCAGAGTATATGAATTAGGGGAAGCACAGCCCCCACGCGGCACGCCAGTCTCCTCTAAATCTGTCCCTATTTGCATGTATTATTTAAAATGTTAACACGTTGCATATCTTTCCCTAATTTGCGTTGATATTTGTTTTCATGCACTATTTTAATTTTACTAATCGTTCATAATTTTCTTAAACGATCTAATCACTATTTTTTTAGATACTTTATTTTACTTTATTTATTTTAGGTTAGTTTCGGTTTCTATATATATAAATTATTTTTGCAATTACATTACATATTTAAATAACTACAATTGCTCCATGAAAAAGTTCTATATTGAAATAGTCTTTTTGTATAAAATTTTCCATTGGTCAACTGAACACTTTATTTCTACGTATTCCTCTAATTTTTTTTAACTAAAATATACATTGAATTGAAAAAATTTCATGATTAAAATGAACATCCACAATTTCTAATTGATATATCAGTACTGTTTATGAACACTATCAACTATTTTTGAAATGAGATACATTTACAACATAAACAGGTGTAAGAGGCATTGCATGCATTTTCATACCCATACTTGTTACAAATTGTTCTTACCCGTACCTTATCCTTACCCGCTACAAATTATCTTATCCGTACTCTATCCATACCCGTTATAGATAACTAAACGGTAACGGATAAATAACGGGTAATACTAATATAATAATTAATTTTATTATTTATTAAATAAAACAATAAAAATATACATTCATTTCACACATGTATACTACTTTATTGAAAAAATTATGATCATACTAAGCACAAGTAAACCAATTAAATCACTCCTTTAAATGCTTATTAATATATATATAATTTCTTTTTATAATTACTCGATCAGGTAACGAGTACGAAATAGGCTTTACCCGTACACTTACTCATTTAGATAACGAAAAAAAATCTTTACCTGTATCCATACCCGATAAATTTACGAAAACAAAATCTTACCTGTGCCCGTCTTATCGGATATGGTATGGGTCGGGGAAACGGATAAAATGGTGCCATTGACACAGGCTGGAAATCAGGCCTGTATTTAGTAATTAAGGCCGGCCTTTAAAAGTCCGTTTAGCGTTTTTCTAATTTTTTTAATTTAATTTGCATTTACTAATTTTATTACTTATTTATAGAATAAAGGTAACTTAAATTACGAAAACACTGTAACTGTGTTACATTTTAAAAGCCCAGATAGCTGTAATACATTCCAGCCTGTTGGGCTTTGTAGGAGAACTTCAATCAAAGGCCCAATAATGAAAAGCAAATAACAAATTGACGGCATTTAGAACTTGTATTGTTGTTTTGTCTTCTTGTTTTTTTTTTTACTTGGAAATAATTTTTAATATTTTTGTCCACCCTCTCAAAAGGTACGAGCCTATGACTTTGGAGAAAACCGATGGTTTCATAATCATATTGACTTAATTAAAAAAATAATTTGACAAGATTATGGAGGAGAAAGAGGATTGAAAGAAAAGGAAGTGATCGCGAGGCAATGAGAGAAGCACGGATGATGTATGTTGAAGTAAAGGTATTAATTTTTTTATATTTCTTGGATTTCTTGAAAAGAAAGAGAGAATAGAAAAATTATTTGAAAGAGAGAGAAGACGGTTTGTTGAACTCTATCGTTTTGGTCTACTTCGACCGTCTCAATCTCTTAAGACCGTCATTGAAGAAATAGATCGCATAAGGAGAAATTTCCTATGGCAAGGAGCTCAACATGAGAAGAAGAAAATTCACTTAGCGAATTGGGAACTAGTGTGTGTACCGAAGGAATGGGGAGGGCTTGGCATCATCAACTTGAAGAATTTTAACAAAGCAATGCTCGCCAAGTGGTATTGGCAATGGCATCAACCGCAGCCCAGATTGTAGAAGACGATCTTCATAGAAATATATTGCCATGAAGACCCCTTAATGATATATGACTCCAACTTCTTCACCAAGCACCTGAAGGAGGCGCAGCCTCTATGTGATAATTTCATGCAAAGGGCGCCATTTCACCACAGAGGCATCAAACTCGGGAAACACAATTGGGGTGAAGGCATTCTTAAAAATTGGCTAAGAGCGCTATACACATTTGCAACAAATCAAGACAGCAGCCTTTATGACCTTCTCACTGCAACAGACCCCACACAGCTCTACGAACACGCACTGACAGAACAAGCTGAACAGGAAATGCTCGAATTGCGTTGCATACAGAGAGACCTACGGTAGCAATTGGCACAGCCACAGCAGGCAGTAGGGCCGACCATCTGGAAACTACAAGAAGACAAGGGCTTTTAGGTCAAATCAGCTTACAAGATGCTATGCAACACACCAAGAATCGGATCTAGGACAGGCAACATCTAGAAACTCAAAATAGTTCCAAAATGCAAAATTTTTGCATGGCTGTTGTACAATAACAGAATATTGACGGTAGCAAATTTGAGAACTAAAGGATTTATAATAGTAGGGATGTGCTATATGTGTAGAGCAAGCGATGAAGATACCAAACATCTCTTCACTGACTGGATTCTTACGTAAGCAGTGATCAGTGGAGTTATGTATTCTTTACAACTACCAGAGCTTGCACAAAATGATCAAGGAGGGATAGAGAGTATGGTCGACACAAGGGTACCAAGCATGGCAAGGGAGGCTATAATCACAACAAACTTCGTTATCTGGCGAGAACAGTGCAGCAGGATTTTCAGAGGTACAACCAAAACAAGGCAACAACTGATAGCATAGATAATCGAAATGCGACGATTGAATGGAAGGCTACACAGAAGCAACAACACAAACCATGGCTGATAATGTCTTAGGCTAGCAATAAAGCTATACAAAAATAGCAAATTTGTATTTTACTTTCTATTTCTTCCTTTTCACTGAGCACGTAGCATCTTTTAGGCTTTTTATTTTTTATCATTTTCTTAACTTTCTTCCAAACACACATCACTAGGTTTTCACTCTGAGAACCTTCACCACTGTAACCGAACATGGTTAATATAAAGTGGGACTTGACCCCTCTTGTTTCCTCAAAAAAAATACTTAGCTTCAGCCCCGTGACAAAAAACCAGACTAAATATAAACGTAGTTTTGTATTTTTAAGATTAGTATATTTATTTTTTATATTGTAAACTTTTTAATATATCTAATATATGCTGGATTAAACATTAGTGTTTAAAACTAAATTTAGTGCAATTTTCTTTTATTTAAGATATGAGAGATTTACTTTTGAATTGTTTTTTTTTTTTTTTATTCAGATGGATTATATACTTTCTGAGTTGCAACATTATTTTTTGAAAATGGAAGAAATTTATCAAAAGAGATCATTCTTAAATTCAAATAAGTTTCAGATGATATTTTTTTTAAAGGCCAGATGATATTTACTTTCTAAAACCGTGTCACAATAACGAATATTTTCCAATAATTAAGTAATTCTTCTAAAACAATTCATTTTTGAACTTGAAAATTATTACTGATAAAGTTCATTTATACCATTCTACTTTCTTTCTACTTTTTCCAAAAAAAAGGTGTGTTGATGGCGAATGGTTTATTGAAAACTATATGAGCGTTTTCTTTTGGGTTTCAATTTTTTAATTTCAACAGACGATTTAGTTCCAATGTGCTTCAAAATTCGGTGTGCAATATGTTCCAATGTGCATTCTTCATTGCTATATAAATAGACAAGCTCCGTTGAAATGGAAAACTCGTTAGAAAAAGTAGGTCTAATAACCCATGTTTTATGTACCTAATGGACTTTGTACACAAACTTCAAGCGAAGGTCAAACATTGAAAAGCAAATAACGGACACCATCTAAAACATACAATTGTTGTTTTGTCTTCTCCACTTAAATATTTTTACTTTCTGCATTGGATAAATCCAATAATAAATTAAATATTTATTCAACAGCATTTATTAATATAATAATATAAAATAAATTACTTTAAGCAAAGATTAAAAAAATTGGATGTGCATAAACATAATTTATTTTCAAAATTATGTTGACTCAAAGCATAATATTGAGCTCTTCTAAAATAATAATGCATGGGAGATATAATATTTATGGTCGGATCGGGTTTTAACTGATATTTATATAGTTTTTTAAATCCATAATCAATATATATTTGATAGGTTTATAATTGGACGGGTTGATTTAATCTAATCAGATCTTAAAATGGACAGTGGCCAACTGAACACTTTATTTCTACGTATTCCTCTAATTTTTTTGGACTAAAATATAAATTGAATTGAAAAAAATTTCATGATTAAAATGAACATCCACAATTTCTAATTGATATATCAGTACTGTTTATGAACACTATCAAACTGTTTTTGAAATGAGATACATTTACAACATAAACAGGTGTAAGAGGCATTGCATGCATTTTCATATCCGTACCCGTTACAAATTGTCCTTACTCGTACCCTCCCCTTACCCGCTACAAATTATCTTATCCGTACCCTACTCTTACCCGTTATAGTTGTCGGATAACGAAATGGTAGCGGGTAAATAACGGGTAATACAATATAATAATTATTTTTATTATTTATTAAATAAAACAATAAAACATATACATTCATTTCACACATGTATACTATTTTATTGAAAAAAAATTATGATCATACTAAGCACAAGTAAACCAATTAAATTTCTCCTTTAAATGCTTATTAATATATATATATAATATATATAGTTTCTTTTTATAATTACTCAATTGGGTAACGGGTAAGAAATAGGCTTTACCCATATCCTTACCCATTTAGATAACAATTTTTTTTTTTTTACAAGTATCCATACCCGATAAGTTTACGAAAAAACAATCTTACCCGTATCCGTCTTATCGGATATGGTATGGGTCGGGTAAATGGATAAAATGGTGCCATTGACACAGGCTGAGCTGAAAATCAGGCCTGTATTTTGTAATTAAGACCGGCCTTTAAAAGTCCGTTTAGCATTTTTTCTAATTTTTATAATTTAATTTGCATTTACTAATTTTATTACTTATTTATAGAATAAAGGTAGCTTAAATTACGAAAACACTGTAACTGTGTTACATTTTAAAAGCCCAGATAGCTGTAATACATTCCAGCCTATTGGGTTTTGTAGGAGAACTTCAATCAAAGGCCCAATAATGAAAAGCAAATAACAAATTGACGGCATTTAGAACTTGTATTGTTGTTTTGTCTTCTTGTTTTTTTTTTTTACTTGGAAATAATTTTTAATATTTTTGTCCACCCTCTCAAAAGGTACGAGCCTATGACTTTGGAGAAAACCGATGGTTTCATAATCATATTGACTTAATTAAAAAAATAATTTGACAAGATTATGGAGGAGAAAGAGGATCGAAAGAAAAGGAAGTGATCGCGAGGCAATGAGAGAAGCACGGATGATGTATGTTGAAGTAAAGGTATTAATTTTTTTATATTTCTTGGATTTCTTGAAAAGAAAGAGAGAATAGAAAAATTATTTGAAAGAGAGAGAAGACGGTTTGTTGAACTCTATCGTTTTGGTCTACTTCGACCGTCTCAATCTCTTTAGACCGTCATTGAAGAAATAGATCGCATAAGGAGAAATTTCCTATGGCAAGGAGCTCAACATGAGAAGAAGAAAATTCACTTAGCGAATTGGGAACTAGTGTGTGTACCGAAGGAATGGGGAGGGCTTGGCATCATCAACTTGAAGAATTTTAACAAAGCAATGCTCGCCAAGTGGTATTGGCAATGGCATCAACCGCAGCCCAGATTGTAGAAGACGATCTTCATAGAAATATATTGCCATGAAGACCCCTTAATGATATATGACTCCAACTTCTTCACCAAGCACCTGAAGGAGGCGCAGCCTCTATGTGATAATTTCATGCAATGGGCGCCATTTCACCACAGAGGCATCAAACTCGGGAAACACAATTGGGGTGAAGGCATTCTTAAAAATTGGCTAAGAGCGCTATACACATTTGCAACAAATCAAGACAGCAGCCTTTATGACCTTCTCACTGCAACAGACCCCACACAGCTCTACGAACACGCACTGACAGAACAAGCTGAACAGGAAATGCTCGAATTGCGTTGCATACAGAGAGACCTACGGTAGCAATTGGCACATCCACAGCAGGCAGTAGGGACGACCATCTGGAAACTACAAGAAGACAAGGGCTTTTAGGTCAAATCAGCTTACAAGATGCTATGCAACACACCAAGAATTAGATTTAGGACAGGCAACATCTGGAAACTCAAAATAGCTCCAAAATACAAAATTTTTGCATGGCTGTTGTACAATAACAGAATATTGACGGTAGCAAATTTGAGAACTAAAGGATTTATAATAGTAGGGATGTGCTATATGTAGAGAGCAAGCGATGAAGATACCAAACATCTCTTCACTGACTGCATTCTTACGAAAGCAGTGATCAGTGGAGTTATGTATTCTTTACAACTACCAGAGCTTGCACAAAATGATCAAGGAGGGATAGAGAATATGGTCGACACAAGGGTACCAAGCATGGCAAGGGAGGCTATAATCACAACAAACTTCGTTATCTGGCGAGAACGATGCAGCAGGATTTTCAGAGGTACAACCAAAACAAGGCAACAACTGATAGCAGAGCTAATCGAAATGCGACGATTGAATGGAAGGCTACACAGAAGCAACAACACAAACCATGGCTGATAATGTCTTAGGCTAGCGATAAAGCTATACAAAAATAGCAAATTTGTATTTTACTTTCTATTTCTTCCTTTTCACTGAGCACGTAGCATCTTTTAGGCTTTTTATTTTTTATCATTTTCTTAACTTTCTTCCAAACACACATCACTAGGTTTTCACTCTGAGAACCTTCACCACTGTAACCGAACATGGTTAATATAAAGTGGGACTTGACCCCTCTTGTTTCCTCAAAAAAATACTTAGCTTCAGCCCCGTGACAAAAAACCAGACTAAATATAAACGTAGTTTTGTATTTTTAAGATTAGTATATTTATTTTTTATATTGTAAACTTTTTAATATATCTAATATATGCTGGATTAAACATTAGTGTTTAAAACTAAATTTAGTGCAATTTTCTTTTATTTAAGATATGAGAGATTTACTTTTGAATTGTTTTTTTTTTTTTATTCAGATGGATTATATACTTTCTGAGTTGCAACATTATTTTTTGAAAATGGAAGAAATTTATCAAAAGAGATCATTCTTAAATTCAAATAAGTTTCAGATGATATTTTTTTTAAAGGCCAGATGATATTTTCTTTCTAAAACCGTGTCACAATAACGAATATTTTCCAATAATTAAGTAATTCTTCTAAAACAATTCATTTTTGAACTTGAAAATTATTACTGATAAAGTTCATTTATACCATTCTACTTTCTTTCTACTTTTTCCAAAAAAAAGGTGTGTTGATGGCGAATGGTTTATTGAAAACTATATGAGCGTTTTCTTTTGGGTTTCAATTTTTTAATTTCAACAGACGATTTAGTTCCAATGTGCTTCAAAATTCGGTGTGCAATATGTTCCAATGTGCATTCTTCATTGCTATATAAATAGACAAGCTCCGTTGAAATGGAAAACTCGTTAGAAAAAGTAGGTCTAATAACCCATGTTTTATGTACCTAATGGACTTTGTACACAAACTTCGCGAAGGTCAAACATTGAAAAGCAAATAACGGACACCATCTAAAACATACAATTGTTGTTTTGTCTTCTCCACTTAAATATTTTTACTTTCTGCATTGGATAAATCCAATAATAAATTAAATATTTATTAAACAGCATTTATTAATATAATAATATAAAATAAATTACTTTAAGCAAAGATTAAAAAAATTGGATGTGCATAAACATAATTTATTTTCAAAATTATGTTGACTCAAAGCATAATATTGAGCTCTTCTAAAATAATAATGGCAGATACAAGTTTAATAATATTTATATAGTTTTTTAAATCCATAATCATTATATATTTGATAGGTTTTGAATTGGATGGGTTGATTTAATCTAATAAGATCTTAAAATGGACAGTGGCCAATGTCGCTTAAAATGTATGGTTGAGATCATGTGTTCTTCATTTGTGTAGTTAAATATCATGTTAAATCATCTATTTTTCATTTCATGCTCTTTCAACTTAAATATATATTATGAAGATTTACACAATGTCTTCCGCTTCTTTATATCCTCGGAATAATTTTTTTTGCTCACGAAACTTAAAAGCTATGAACTTAAAGACTTTGGAGAAAATCAATGGCTTCATAGTAAGAATGCACTTAATTTAATTTATTTGAAAAATATTAAAATTATAAGTGTTTAAAAGCAACTATAAATTAAAAAGAAAATTAATTCGATTTAACTAATAATTTGATTATGTTAAATCTAAAGTGTGCAGTGATTTGTGAAGTTTGACTCAATTTATAAATTATTATACGAATTATTTTTCAAAATTCATTTATTTCTATGAAACTCAGTGTTATCTTTTTTATTTTTTCATAGGTTGCAACCCCAAATAAAATGGTATTGTTACCATAATATTGCATGTGATTGAGTAAGCAAATAAGATGTTGAATTAATATTTGTCACATGCGGTATTGATTGTATAAATCTTGTTATAATTCCGAATTTGGAGATTGGGTAGGCTCCGAAACAATGTTCTGATCGTCACCAAATAAGGCAGATGAAATGAAAAAAGGATTAATTGTTGTAGAGATTGTGTTATATCTTTTGTTCTATTCATTTTTTTTTTTCCAATTAATGATGGTTTATAATATTATAATATTGAATATAATATTTTTCATTTCAACTAATGCACAAAAAAGCTATGGACCAGTGACTCTCAAGCTTTAGTCATGCACAAATAATGCTTTACTGTGATTATGATAAATAACTAAATTTGAAAATATAATTCAATTAAATAGATTGTATAAAATCTCAATGAATTTTCTCTAAAATTATAACAGTAAAACATAGAAATATTATAAATTAGGGGTCTCAATGGCACTCTTTTATCCTTTTACCGTTTATCCGATCCCATACTATATCCGATAAGACGAGCACAGATAAGATTTTTTTTCATAAACTTATCGGTACGGGTACGGATACGGATACAGATAAATAATAAATAATAAAAATAATTATTATATTAGTATTACCTGTTATTTACCTGCTACCGTTTCGTTATCCGATAACTATAACGGGTAAGGATAGAGTACGGATAAAATAATTTGTAGCGGATAAAGATAGAGTACGGATAAGAACAATTTATAACGGATACACTCAACGGCCAAAACCTTCTTTTTAGTACAATGCAGACCCTAACTTGAGAAAGGCAAACATCTACAACCAATTTTCTCTTTTTCCTCACAATTATTAAACTTAATACATTTTTAATTATCTCTGGTAGTGGTGATAAATTGCAAGCAAGCATTGCAAATCCATTGAACAGGTCTCTTCTCAAGTCATTGCTTTTACTATCTACAAGGAACTATCACATAAAATATCAATTAACTTTGGCCATACATCACTTTATTTCTACGTATTCCTCTAAATTTTTACCATAGATATATAAAAAGTTGAATTTTAAAAGCCGTTAATAAAATCAGCATCGATCAACGATATTTCATTACACAAAATTCCGAAACTATCAAAATTGTTCGTAAAAAAGAATTGATTGTATCAAATAATTTTTGGAATGAGATACATTTACAGCACTAAATTCAGGTTCAAGCTTTAGTACACAGCCATAGTCTTCATTCTCAACTGGATTTTCCTTTTCAACGGCACAGAGTTCTGGTCTACTGAGCTCCACTCCTTCATTTGGCTCCACTTACTCCTTTTCTGTTACTCTAGTTTTCTCTTGTTGTATTTCTTTTTATGGACATGTTTCCTAGGCATATGTATCTTAGAGTTGTAACTTGTTTTCAGGATCGCAAAGTGGTGCACAACTACATCCAACACGGAAGCATCTGCTGATGATAATGAAGGTAAATAAAAATAAATTAAATAAAAAGGTCTGTGGAATAATTTACTGTATTTTTTAGATATTCACTAATTAAAGGATGTGATTTAGGAAAGTGGTCTCACTTATGAAACTGTTACCCTATTAATTGATGTTCTTTTCTTTTATGTCTTCTCTTTGTTTTGTTAAAAATATTTACAAACAAAGGAGCAAAAGCCAAGTAGCCCTTCTGTGAAGAAAAGCAAAGAGATAGGAGTTGTAGTTGTTCATGAAGCCAAATGCAAGGTTTATATAAAGGTACCCTTTTTTGGCCTTTATGTTACTATATTATTTGCTATAAGCAATTTCTTATTAAAGGAGCAATTTATGTATACCCCTGCTAAACCTCAATATAATATATTGCTGCAGAACTTAAAATGTCATGAATACACCTGTGAAGCCATTAAAATATCATATGTGGCTTGTTAACGTTGTGATCACTAGATTATTCTTATTTTTCAAGAGTAAAGACTCCTGTTGCAATTTTCTTGTAAATAAACTTAATGTGATGTGGATATTGGTTAAATTAAAGGAACTTATACTGTTGACTACTGGGAGGGCATTCATGATACTTTACTAGTTTTACAAAGACATTTATGATATGTTGTGTTTTTATGGCAGGGGTACCCGTGACATTATGTGCTTTGAGAGGTTATACATGAAATTTAAGGTTTTAAAGGGTACACTAAAAATTTTGTACTTAGGTTAAAATTGTTTCTGCACTTTATTGTGCGTGTGACGAGTAAGGTAATATACCAGTACCCATTGCGTGCTTTGATCGCATCACTTTATTAATCTGAGTGTTTGGTATTTATTGTGACTTCATATTGTTATTATTATTATTATTGGGACATATGTGCAGTTTGTATTTAATAGATTTGCTTTGTACATCTTAGTTGCTAATTCTAATAATCTAACATCTCTCTGTGCTTATCTCTTTGTTTTCTGTTTTTATTAATTCAATTTTTTGACATATAACTTGTAGGGCAAAGTTTTCTATATCTTTGAAGGTTTAAGTGACTGCATCTTCCACTGCTATTGAGGTTTGAATACCGTATTATATTGGCCTTTTGTAAAGGAATCTGAAATCAATTGTAGGAGGCTTATATTGAAATTAATTTCACTATCAAGGTCCTGTATGTAATTCAATTTCTTTCTTTCTTTCGTACCAGTGGTTACATGGCTCCCGAGTATGTAATGAATGGATATTTATCAGCAAAGACAGATGTCTTCAGCTTTGGAATATAAGTATTGGAAATTGTCAGTGGCCGAAAAATATGGAGAAATATTTGGATGAAGAAAAAAACCGACCTTCAGTTTCGCATTTTTATTTTTCATATATTTTTTTTTTGTGAACTTCTATGGGGCAGATTCGCTTTTAAGAACTAGCATGTTTTGAATTTGCTTCTTGTGATTTGCTGTCATTTTTTTGCATTATATTGAAATTTGTTCTTTTTTGAATCGGGTTGATGGAGTCACGCAAATTGTGTGAATTGGTCGAATTATGTGAGTTAGTAATGCACCTTTATATCCGTTGCATTTTTTTGTTTTCTGAGGAAGTTGCATCTCTTACCATAAGATCAGGATTAGGAATTCTCGGTGTGTCCTCTAGTAGGGGTGTTCATTGGGTCCGGTTTAGTCGGTTTTGAACCGAACCGAATTAGTTTGGATTAAACGGTTTGGTTTTTTCAGTTTAATGGTTCGGTTCGGTTTGCTTTTTAAAACTAAATCTGTTCGGTTTGGTAATTTTCAATACCGAAATAACTAAACCGACCGAACTTTTATATATTAAGAATTTGGTCCGGACCGTCCCGGTTTATTTCTTAATATACTTTGGTTTATTATAAAATAATTGCTTTAAATAAAAAAATTAATATATTTTGGCTCGAACCGAACAAACTGAACAAACGAAATAAAACTTTGGTTCGGTTCGGTTCGGTTGCTATGCTAAATTGGTTTGGTTCCGTTCTATTTTAGAAACCGAATTATAACTTCGGTTTGCCTAGTTTGGTTCGGTTTCAACCGAACCGAACCGATGAACACCCCTACCCTCTAGTAACAGTACAGTGGTCAATTATGCTTAAAATGTATGTTCCATGTCATGTGTTTTTTACCTGTGTAGTTCAATCAATATCATGTTAAATCATCAATTTCTAATTTTATGTTTTCTCAACTCCGAATATATATTATCAAGCTTTACACAATGTCTTTCACTTCTTTACACCTTTCAAAAATAATATTCTTGTTCACGCGTCTCAAAAGTTATGAACTTAAGACTTCGGAGAAAATCAATGGTTTCATAATTATAGTGTACTCAATTTAATTAATTTAACAAAAAATATTATTAAAATTATCAATGCTGAAAGCAAATGTCTCATTCATAAATCAACAATGGCAGGAAGAGGCAACATTAAAGGCTATTAGCGAGTTACCTGCTAAGGCTCAATTTAATTGACAAGTTGCCTCTATTAAATCTTAACTATTCACTGATTTGTGAAATTTGACTCAATTTATGAATTATTATACGAATTAGTTTTCAAAATTCATTTATTTATATGAAACTTTGTTCAAGATATACTCAATGTTCATTTTTCTTTTATTTTCACATGTCACTACAATTATTAAAAATAATTAATACATGGGCTAGTAGTGGATTTTGTGATATTCAGCTCTTCAATTTGGTCATTAGCGACTAATTATAGGCGTCATTTTTATCAATTTTCACGTAGATATTAAACTAGTCAAATATATGTTTGGGTGAACTAAAAAAAATTATAAGCTCTCTTATTTTTTAAATATTATTATACAAAGTTAGAATAGTTGATACTGATTTTTTTTTCTAATTAGTACGAGTGCTGCATATTCTATAGTTATCTTCAAAACATCATTGTAACATTTCTATGTTTTATTATTTATATTTTCTACTTGTTAATGATATACTTTATTATGACATTGCACATAATTTGTCCAAACTTAACAAGAAAAAGCTTAAACGGACGCCTAAATTTTAAGTAGATTTATTGTTTGACAGTTGATTAATCAAATCAGTACGTAACCAAATAAACTTCAAACTCGCTGTGTGAATTAATTGGATTATATGAGTTATGTGTACAAATACAATCCTATTTCTGTGACAACTCTGCGTGCCCTTTCGTCTATGGTCATATTTTCCTTACAAGGACACTGGCTATTGGCTAATGATGCTTAAAATGTATTGTCCATATTAGGGTTGCAAACCAATCAAACCCAATCAAACTCACCTTAGTTTGAGTTTAAATTTGAATAAGATTCGAATCAAACTGGTTTGATTTGTTTCAGAACGAACTTCAATCGAACGAGTTAATTGCGAATTTTTTTTAAATCGAAGTCAATCGAATCACGAACTACGAGCTTTTTTTGGCAGCCCTACCGCCCTTAGTTATTTTTTGAAAATTGGATAGCTTAAACTAAGCATTGCATTGGATCTTATCTGATCATATCAGGTACCTATTTGTACCTATTTGAAATGAAACCTTGATTTTGCACTGAGCCACTGGCATTGTTCTAATTTGAACGGTACATGTTAATTTGAGATTTGAACCTAAATAGTTTGCGAACCAATTTCGAATGAATTATACCCAGTTTGAGTTTGAATAAGATTCGAACCGAACTTGTTTGATTTTTTCAGAGCGAACTTCAATCGAACGAGTTAATTGCGAATATTTTTTCAAATCAAAGTCAATTGAATCACGAACTACGAGCTTTTTTGACAGCCCTAGTCCATATCATGTGTTTTTCACCTGTATGGTAAATATCATGTTAAATCATCCATTTCTTATTTCATGTTTTCTTAGCTCAAATATATATTATGAAGCTTTACACAATGTCTTGCACTTCTTGACATCCTTGAAATAATTGTATAAAAGCATGCGTTATTTGTTTTAATGTTTATGCTCATAACTCTAAAAAGCTATGAACCTATGACTTGGGAGAATACCAATAGATATATCTGTATTGTTTACCTGCCAAAGGTGTCTCTTCTTCAAATAATGTCATCCTCCACAGTAAAAAGCAAATTTCAAATGAAATTCAACCAAAAATCCCCAGAAAATGGGAAAAAGATTAACTTTATGGCGCGGAGGTTAAAACATAAAATTGAAAGCTTTGTCAACATCATCTTGCCTAGCTGGAATCCTCTGAATGAATAATTTAAACAAGAGTCAATCAGAGTTGAGGGAATACGTCAAGCTCAAATAAGACTTATAAAATGCACTTAAATTAATTTCTTAAAATTATTATTAAAATTATCAATGCCAAAAACAAATATTATCTTAGAAATAAATATTATGATCTTTGATTTTGAATTAATTATGTTGAATGATGAAATAAAAATAAATGTGGTTAAACTAAAAAAGAACAATGTGTTAGAGTTATAAAAAAATAAAAAATTGCTTATAAAAAAGAATATAAGTTGAATTAACTTGCTATCATAAAATTAGGACAAACTCGTAGTAGAGGGCTAATTGGTCTTATTAGAGCATATTAAATAAAATTTTATTTTTATTAGGATTTGTCTTTTGTGAATAAATGTTTTAAATTTGGCATCATGCATGAGATTTGGTTTAATCTTGGTTGTAAAGGGTTAATTACAGCTTAAATATAATATTGAATTGGATTTGGAATTTTTAGCCTAAATCCTAAAGGGAGAATTAATTGATTATTGTAAATGAATTGATTTTTCAATAATTAATGTAGAAAGTTTTCATAATGATTAAATTGTTGTTTTAATAGTTATGTGAGGAAAACAAAAATAAACTTGAGATTAGATCATTTAAAATATGTGTTATGATGTAATTCTTTGCACTTCAATATTGCTATGAAATATTCTTATGTCCTATTCAACAATTTGGTAATTGTCAGCCTCCCTTTATGGACGATGTGCAAAACTTATTATCTTTTGAATATATTTGTAAACCCAATTGTGTTTTTATTATTTGCCTATATTTTATAATGAGTGAGTCTATGGTACTATGCATAGCATGGATTAGTCTGTACTACGGAGTCATATTTTCATATTGAAAATTCTAATGGTCGATCCGAACCGTTCAACGTGATCTCCACATGAATATGTACTTGCAGACTAAATTTTATATTTTTTTGAATTTTTTTACTATATTTTAAGATAGGTAGAAAATCACTTGATCTAAAAATTCTGGACAATCCAAAAACAGTAATTGTTTACCTATCTAAAAAAATAGTAAAAAAATTCTAAAAAATAGAAAATTTAACCCACAAGTATATTCTTATATGGAAATCATGTTGAACGGTTCGGATCGACCGTTAAAATATTGAAATTGAAAATATTGATCCGTAGTACGGACCAATCCGTGCTATGCATAGTACCATAGACTTTGAGGAATTAGTATCCTCTGCATTAACTCAAAAGGGAATCTTTTGAGTTAATGTATTTTGACCATCTAATCTATCTTAAGATTCGTGCGGACTAGATCTGCACGAATATTGGAAATCTCCCTAAGTTATAGTCAGAAGTCAGATTGGCTCCGTTTAAAATTAGACGGTTCAAATTTATTAACTCAAAATATTCCTTTTTGAGTTAGTGCAGAGGATACGCATTCGACTTTGAGTCCGGCCTTCAAAAGTCCAACAAAATACTAATTTCAATAACAGAAAATACGGAAACGATGTACTTGTGTTACATTTGAAAAGCCCAAATAGGTGTAATACATTCCAGCCTAATGGGCTTTGCACACAAACTTCAATTTAAGGTCCAATATTAAAAAGAAAATAACCAATTGACACCATTTATAACTTGTATTGTTGTTAGTAGGGCACAGAGAAGAAATTTTGGTTATAAATATGTATTGCTGGTGCACTTAAGTGAGCTTTATTATAATCTACAACATTTTCTTGTTTGCTCAATCAACTTCTGTTAAATGCGGCCAACAACAGATAGTTGGAATCAAAATACTGGGAAATAATTAATGAATGAATTGTCTTGAAAGAAATATTAAGTTGTTTTGAAGCTACTTAAGAATCAACCAAAAGTAAATAAATTAGAGGGTCAAATTGATTAATAATTAAAAAAAATATAAATAAACTTTCTCGGAAAAATATAAATAAAACCGGGGACCAACAAATAATAACATAAATGAAGTTTTACTAAGAATCTAAAATAACAATATTCATATATAATATCATTCATTAAACAACATTTAATGTACATAAGCATAATTTATTTTCAAAATTATGTCGACTCACAAACGTATTTTAGAGAGCTCTTCCAAAACAATGAAAGAAAATGCAATTTCAATTATATTATGTAGTCGGGTCAGATTTATTTGATATATATATTTAAATCCATAATAAATATTTATTTGATAGTTGATTAATCCAATCAGTACATAACCAAATATATTTTAAATTCATTGTTTTTAGATCCATATTGGTCAGATAGGACTTAATACTATGTGAGTTGCTTGTACAACCCTATTCCTGTTACATCTCTCTCCAAGATGTTCTCTATGTGAGAGATCATGAGTTCGAAACTCAGATGGAGAGAATCTTTTATTGTAATAACAAGAGTATTAAATAATTAGATGACTTGACCTCCAACTTTACTCCAAAAGAAAATCATAGATGAGAAATTCTTAGTGTGCCGTCTCGTCTATGATTAGACCATTTTTGCAAGGACATTGGTTGATGATTCTTAAAATGTATAACTCATATCATGTGTTTTTCACATGCATTGTTAAATGTCGTGTTAAATCATTTATTTCTCGTTTCGTGTTTACTCAACTCAAATATATATTATAAAGCTTTAGGGTATGTTTGGTTGGATTGAGATTATGTTATATTTGGGGTTAGGCTATTCGGAATAGCTTATTCGGTGTTTGATTGGGTTAGAATAGCTAGAATAGTGAATTCAAACTTTTTGTCTTATTAGAATAGACTATTCCTAAGGATTTCGAGATTTGGCTATTCTAATTTTGAGATTTTGAGACTTGGTTATTCTTGATTTGACTATTCTAGCTTATTCTTATTTTGCAACCAAACTGTAACACTATGCAAAATACATATATGAAATTAATAATTGAAAATAATATACGAAATGTCTGGATATGTTTTTAGTAAAGTAAAATTGCATTTTTGTGTGAAATATCATTTTATTAAGTAGAATATGATGATTAAGTTACTTTGTCGAAATATATGCTGTTAATTTGAAATTCTAAAATGTTCGAATATTCAAAAGTTTGACAAATTAATAGATACAATAGAGAATTAAACAACTAGTAATATTATAACTTTCTTATTAGTATTTGGACTGATTTATAATGTTTGAAAATTTGAAGGTTACATATGAAAAGGTAAAATTAAGAAAAGGAAAAGGAAAAAAAAAGAAAAAGAAAAATGACCAACGTGGCATGAAGGCCACGCGGCCCACGCTGGTTGACACCCCACCTTAATACCCCTTAATTAATTGATCTATCTTTCTCTTTTAAAACTTTTCATTTTTCATTTATATTTTTCTTTGCTCTTTCCGTGAGGCAACAGAGAGGAATCTATCTTCAAAAACTTTATAATTGGATTGGTGTTTCAATCTTTGTTTCTTCTTGGAAGTTAAACGTTGGCACTAGGTATTCCTTCTCATCCTCTATATAATATTGTTCTTCTTTAACCCGATTTAGGATTTTGGTAAAATCTGAAAATCAACAAGTAAGCTTGCTAAAGAAATTAAAAGGGTCATTGGGTTACTATATATATTTTAAGGAATATTGATTTAACAGATTGAATAAAACAAGCTAAAATTTTGTGGGAATTTAGTTGAAAACATGTTTAATAGTGTATCTTAATTGATTTCCTTGAGGCCTCTCTTTTACCCTTGTGTTTTCTTTCATTGAATTTGAACTTGAAATATTGTGATGGTGCTTACCTTTGTAACAAGGTTACCTGTCTGGTTTAATTTTCAGATTTTTGGTTTAGAGTTCCAACCTAAATCGTACCAGTCGATATCGAGCTCAAACCGGCTTGTACTTGCGTATTGTTACCATTTTCCTTGTGGTTTGACATTTCTTGTTATTTGCTAGGATTGACTGATTAACGTTGAGGGTTTAGAGTGCTGGTACCTGTCAGTACCGGTCTCACTGTATTATGTTACCATGGGCTTAATTGTAAACAAAATAGGACAAGGAAGGCATAATTTGTAAAATACCTATGAATTGATAAATCCAAATTGTCAGAGGGGCCTTAGCGCAAGTTACATGTATAATAAGGTGTTGGCTGGAAACTTTATATATGAGAATTATAATTAGGTTTTGAGTTGGCCAAGTAATTATTTAAAGTAGAAGAATAGCACTAGGACTTTGGATTGAGAACTGAAAATTCGAATTGAACTTGGACTTTACTCGTAGATTTTGAAAAAGAAAGAATTAAATGAATCTGAGCTTGCCTTGTGCTAGACCGAAAATAGATAAATAAAAAAGATTAATATAACGTAAAGTCTAGCTAGTTACTAGACTTTACTCTAGGACCCTTATGCGTATGGTGAATGGCCCCAACTGAATCCAGTACCGGTTGAGTAGGGGATATTGAATAAATATGAATTGTGACTGTAAGGCTAATGAACTATGACAACTGTCTTATCAATGATTTTCTTTCTTATAATGACAGTATTGTAATATTAATTTTGTATTGTTTCTGTTAACCAATTGTCAGGAACTGACTTATTATTGATTTTCTTTCCGATAATGACAGTATTGAGATATTGATTATGTAATGTCTATGTTAACAAAGTATCAGGATAGTTATAACAGTATAAGCCATAACACGACATATACATGTTATTGTATCTGTCAGTGTTACCAGACTAGAAATTGTAAAGTTAAGAAGCCAAACGTTACCAGACTTTATGGTTCAAATTTTTTTGACCCAAACCATTTATTTTGATAAGATCCTTAGAGTTCTGATTGATTTGTGTAATTTTTATTGTTCAATTGGATACTATTATTGAGCATTTGCATTCGTCATTATGAAATGAACTGTTAGTTTCTCGTGCGGAGATTCATTATGAATATGGATTTCCTTCGAATCAAATAACCTAAGTGACAATTAGCACTGAGGAATAATTTATTATTTCTCACCCATTTCTCCTTGTGGGATTCACATGTTTGTTAGACGAAGACCGAGAAACACGTTTGGGATAATAATTGACAGCAGGGCCACCTAAAGGTATGGGATTTGGGTTTATTATATCTGACAAGGTGCAGAAAATATATCTCTAGCATTATCCACTGTAAAATGTCAGATAATTATTGTAAATAAATTAAGATGTGGGAAAATAATTGATGCTATTGGCAATGCATAGAAAGATCCATGTCTTATGTTACGTATATTGAATGATAAATAGACGCGGTAGAAATTGTCGCACCTCGGGATCGGATATGTGACACAAACATATCCTTATAAACTAAGATCTTGCACTTCTCTGCACCCTCAAAATAAGTGTATAAAAGCATGGTTAATATAAAATTTGTTTTAATATTTTTGTCCACACTCTGAAATGCTATGAGCTTATGACTTTGGAGAAAACCAATCGTTTCATAATCACAATGTATTTATTGTCTTTGATAAAGATTTGAAAATAATATTATTAAAATCATAATTGTTGAAAACAAGTTTTTCTTGAAAAAAAATGAAATAATTAATCTACAATTTCGAAATAATAATAGAGAAAACAAGAAGATTCAGATATTCAACGTTGTTAAAATGAAAACGAAAACCAAATAATGTGTTAAATTTATAAAGAAAAAAAAATATAAAAATTTTAAACAAAAAAAAATTGTGTAGAAATTAATTGTAAAAAGGTTATCATATTTTCTAGTAACCTAAAAAAGGTAAAAATTCTTTAAAATTTTTTATAACCAAACTATGACTTTTGTGATAAAAAATAATAAAATTAATATTAATTTGTATGATATTTGCTCCATTATTTTGTTTTTTGTTTTTTAATGTTCTTTTTGTTCCCACGCTTATAAATGGGCAATTACCCATGCATATAAATAGCATATAAATCTTTTCTCTTTTTTGTTCCATTCAATATTTGGCGCTACTGATTTTGTTACCTCCGAAATTTGGCACTATTGATTTTTATATAAATTGCGTTAATTTTGATGGACAAAAATATTAGGACTACAATTTATTTAGTTTTGTTTGAAATTCATTATGAGAAAATTATGAAGTTTTGTAAGAAATACGTCCTTAGCCGGATTAAATATGACAAATTTAATTTCTTTCAAGAACAATACAATAGCCGAATTATTTTATATACTAAATGTAAAACTTTTAATTAAAATCCGGCTTTTGAGCGATAGTGATTTGAAGATCTAAACCTTCTTAGAGATGTGATTTTGAAATTCAACCCTTTAATTGATTATTGTTTGAATTTTTTTATCTCTTGTTTAATTAAGTAAATTCTATATATAGACTTAGTTTTTTCAACATAATGCAATCATTTAAGGGTATGTTTGGGTGTAAAAAAATAGCACTAATTTGGAATTAGTGTTGCTATTTTCATTTGGATGCAACTTTAAAACATTTTTCTCTTTTCAAAATGGAATCGGTTCAACACTATATTATGCTAATCAAATATACTGTAAGAACAACATATTAGAATTCTTCGAAATAATTATATTTTGAAAATAAAAATTCAACCAACATTTGCACTATTCAAAATATATAACACAATGTTAACACTATATTCATACAATTTAAATTAACATTTCTTTACACTATTTCTTCGACAGTACACACGTCCCGTCCCCTTAGATCGGAGTGGATTCATTTTCAAGGAATAGGAATTAATTGATCCTCATTTATTTTCAAAAAATTTATACTTTTACATGATATTTTATATAATTTAGAATAAAATACTGAAAATACTATAATCTTAATTATTTGCATAAATGTAAACATAACATATCCCTAAACCCTAAACCCTCTTAAATATTTTTTGACAAACAATATATCAACCCAACCCAACCCAATAGTTGGATAATTAAAGTTTCATTTAATATGTTGATGGCTTAAAATACTCGAATATTAGTGGCAGAGACACATTAGTTTAGGAGAAGATACTTGACTTATTCTGATCCAATTTTCTTTTTGAAATCATGCTTCTTTTTGTCTTTTTTTTTTTATTAAAAAAGAATACAAATATATATTTATGTTTAAATAATTTTATAATTATATTTGAGTGAGGTTGTGGTACTATGTATGTATAGTGCAGATTGATCCACACTGAATTAAGTTTTATTTTATTTTATTTTAAAGTATACATGCAGCCTAAATTTTTATACTGTTTAAGAATTTTTTACTACTTTTTAGATATAGTACGGATCGGTATGCATAGCCTCACAGCCCTCATTCATTATATTTATTTTGAATTTTTTTACTATTTATTCGAAACCCACAAATATCCTGCTATTTAAAAAAAATTGCGGTCACAAAATCAACCGACATTTTTATTAATATCCAAAGTTAATTACAAATTAATAAATATACTCATGTTAGTTGGGTAATTTTAAAAATGCCCAAACCAGTCATTAAATGGCCGGCTCTCAAATTTTTTTGTTATTGTTTCAAATTCTATAAATATCCATTTTTCTCTCTCCTCTCTCTCACTCAACTCACTCAACTCTCCCAACTCTCAAATTGTCGGGCTATTGCAAACTCACGACCCCTCCACAGTCGGTCGTATTTCGGGGTTACATTGCCATACAAAATCCTCACAGAGTTTGCCACCCCTTGGATGCTCATACAGGGATCATCCTTAATGTTGGTCTCAATGACATCGGCAATGATTGATGCCGTGAGACATTCATAGTCGGTCCTTGTATACTCAGACCTACATGTGTGAGATTTTGAAAATATTGTTCTGGCTCCAGCTCACCTTTGTACTCAATTCGTCTTCCAAAGTAAGCAACATATGCTTCTTGAAAAAAAAGATATATCATTGAAGTTTGCGAACGGGTGCGTATCAGTCCGGCCACTAAGCGACATATTCCCGTATCCGGTTCGAATAGGCACTAGACTATCTTCATCACAACCCTCCAGGTGATTAGAGTCCCAGTTTGCTTTCTCAAATTCATCCACAGTTTGCAGATCTTCCTCCGGAATTTTATTAATATTTTCAAAATCCCACCCAGTTTCGTCGTCTACTGGTGCCGGTATGGGGTGAGGTGATGGTGGGGTAATGGTAAAGGCGTCACATGCACGTTTCTAGGTGGGGATCTTGTATGGGGGTCGTGTTTCGGGTGCTGGTGGGGTGAAGTGGCTGTATATTTCTAGGTCAGGTATGAATAAAGGAACTATGAGAGTGTATGGTTCTTGCTAAGTTGTATAAGTTGGCGCAACTGAATTTTGGCCAGAACTTTCAACCCTTTACTCTATCGGAACCCTCTTGGCGTAGATTTCTATTACAAAATTTCCGGTGGCCTTTAAATGGCCATAGATGGCTCTCCGTGCAGCATCAGTTAGTACTTTCACAATGGTATAGGTCGAGGGTGTTCCATGATTCACTCGGATTGTCAATTCTAAGTTTCACTTTTCTGGGTTATAACCAGTGCATTCGTAAATCATGGATTTCAAATCCCAAAGTGAGAGATATCATCGGAAACCATAAATGAATTAACTAACTCTTTAAAGTAATAAGCCCAAATGTATTAGTAAGAAATTTTCTATCACAGTGTAATGAAATCATGGCCATGGCAAACAAACTACATTTTGATAAATAGTAAACAATTATCAAGTTACTAATTTAAATGTATAGGTTACTGTAAAATAAAAAAATTATAAAAAATAAATTTAAATTAAAAAACAAAAATTACCTGAAAATCGCCTGAGAAATCACCTCAAATCGCCTAAAAACAACATTCTCTTTTTTTCTTCCCTTCCTTTCTTTCTCTTCTGTGAGTTGAGTGAGTTGTGAGAGACATGAGAGAGAAAAAGAATATTTATAGGATCTGAAACAGCAAAAAAAAAAAAATTGAGAACCGCCCATTTAATGACCGATTGAGAAAAAAAGTGGACCGGCTATTAAATGACCGGTTTGAATTTTTTTAAAATTACTCAGCTAACATGAATATATTTATTAATTTGTAATTAACTTTAGATATTAATAAAAATGTCGGAAAAATCAAATATTCCAAACGAACTTGAAATAGTCCGGTTGATATTTTTGCGCACTCGTATGCTTGGTAGCTACTACCAAATCTTTAAAAAAAAAAAAAAAAAGATTTTTTTAGCACTCCAAAGCGAAACTTGAATGTTTACTTGTTTCGATGTAAAATAAACCAACAAATAAAAACGCTTAGCTTCAAGTGCTAGACTAGATTTGTATTTATTATGGGGTTCATTAATTGATGGGGACGATTGTTGCGTTTTCTTGGAGGCTAAGGCTGTCACAAGACCAAGACCCAATCCCAAGTCATTTAAAAAGGGATCCATGCGACCATGTCCGCATTTGTCGCATGCAGTGCCTTCTACGTTAGGGGAACCCATCATTCCATCAAGATGAGATGCCATTTTTTTATTTGTAGTATTTAGAAAAATGAAAAATTCAAATTAGAAATAGACAGTTGCTTCTGGATTTTGAAAATTCAAATTAGACTAATGTATATTTTGGCTTTTTCTTACCCTTTAATATATTTTTTTTACCCACGCAGCGCCTCAACCCAACTAAATTTTCTTTTTTTGGCAGTCTATTTTTTTTCGTTGTTTGCTTGTTTTCTTTTTGGACACTGATAATTCTCTCCGCACCTCTGTCCTCGCACATAACTTTTATAACTAACTTGGAGGGACCGTCCATACACAATTTCCTTATATAATCTGTATCGTTCCCGTACAATTTTTAAAGTATTAATATTTATGAGCGAAAATATTTATACTTATGCACGTAAGTATTTATACCTATACACGAAAGTATTTTAACGTAAATAATTGTTTCTCTAACCAAATCTTTCAAATTATTCCCGCACCATAAATACCAGTGGAAAACCACTCAAACTAAATGGGGGAACCAGGAGGGACCATACACATTTCTAAAAATATCAATATTGTCATGATTATATAGGGGGACCGCAATACTTAATATTTTTTTACATATGGCGCTGGATGACATCTGAAAGTATTAATATCAAGTATTGAAAGTATTTATGACTGTGCATTGAAGTATTTATATGTATATATATTGTACAAAGTTTAATCTTGAGGCGTTTGATCATATCAAGTTACATATTAAAATATTAATATCTTATTTTGCAAGTATTGATACATATGCACTGAAGTATTTATACCTATGAGGTCAACTATTTTTGTTATATGAAGGTTGATGCGGGGATATAAGGTCCCCACTACTTCATTAAAGGAAGGTTGATGCGGGGACCATTGAAAGACTGAAAAAGGGAGATCATCATATCAAGCTACGCATGCAAATATTAATAGCTTACTTTACAAGTATTAATATTTTATTACTTAAATATTTATACCTATGAAGGTTGACGTGGTAACAAGTGCAGAGACTGGGAAATAAGGGACAATATAATTAGTGAGAACCATAATACAATCTTCCTCTACTGTAGCTGTGGGGACAGAGGGAGGACTAGAGTGCGGGGATGAATATAATTTCTTTCTTTTTTCACTTGAAGCATGGAACAATTTTTTCCGTTACTGAGTCCGATACCCAAAAAAAAAAAACACAAGTACATAACAACGTTACAGAGGTGTAGGTGGGAGAATTGCTGGGCAAGACAGTGGGGGGCAACTAAGGCGAGACGGTAAAATTTGAGCAAGACGGAAAGCGTGCTTATCTAATTAGTAACCCTAACTTTTTTTTTGGAAGAAGGGGCATGCATCTGATGGGCATCAGACCTACACATGAATTTTGACACGAATTGAACGACTTTAATCGTGCATCAGATTAAGTTTGATCCGATGACCATCAGACGTCCTTCGGGTCTAACTATATATTTTGTCTATCCCTAGCCAAATTTCTACGTCCACCCTTGAATGTAAACCTAATCTGGATTCTACATTTCATTCGGGATATATGTAACATTAATGTTTTTGTGGATCCAATTAATGAGATGAAGATGTTCCCATCCTGGTGGAATATAAGTAATTGCTACGAGACATCTTCTTAAGAAAAACAAGTAGAATATAATCACGGAAAGAAAGGGAAGAAGTATAAAAAATATTTTTTTTTATGTTGGAATAAATCACAGATTTAGTCTGTGTTTATCCCTGAGAAAACACTGAAGCTGAAAGATACTAGGTGTGCACCTCACTCGGGGGTGAAGCGTAGATCTAATATGCGTTTATGCTAAAATCTGATTTTTTTGTTTCCAACTTCATGCTATTTTTAAAAAATTTAGTTTTTTTAATTCTACAAATAATAAATAGGGATGAGATGCCCCAAGAAAGAAAAAGAGAAGCGTCGTTGAACCGGGTTTTTATTTCCTTGAAGTCAATCCTCTCACTTTCACATTCCTTTTCTTTTTTTCCTATCAGTTACTTGTGAACCTGGAGTTTTGTTGCCAACATTTTGTGGTGGTTTATGTAACGAGTCGTTGTGCAATAGACGTATAATTAATTCACCATTTCCTGAAGTGACGAATTAAAAAAAATAAAGTTTAAGGGGTAGAGAAATCCTAATTTGTTAGTACGTACTTGACAATTAAATCATTTGTTGTATTAAAAATTATTTTGTCTATGTATTTTTTAACTTGATTATAAGTGTCCATTGCTACATATTACAAAATATTATTCATCATCTGATTATACGAATGAAACTTGTTAAATTACTAACTACTTTAAACTCCCCATATTGACATCTTTTATTTTGAAATTCAAATTTACTATTCTTATTACAGGACTGTATTCAGTTAAATTTTTTTATTTTATGCAATAAATCTAGTAATGTCAAGTGTATTTATATTTTTTTAGAGTAAAAGTTGAAGGTCAAGCCACCCAACTATTTAATATTTCCATTCGCGTTTCGAATATGCGACCTCCCACACGGAGGTCATTGTTTTTGCCACTAGACCAATGGCTGGTTTCGAATTTGATTCTCAAATATGTTTGTTTATATATATATATATATATATATATATATATATATATATATTTATAAGAAATGAAATGTATGAACTACAGAGTCACTTGCATCATTATTAAAATCAATTCTAAATTTGTAATCCTTCATTAGAGTGTGACATTAACATATATTATGCATATATATATGATCATAGACACACATAAGAAATGATAATTTTTATGTAAGTTATATTGTTCATTAAATATATGTAACTCTGCATATTTAATGATTTGGATCCATATTTAATGTTTTATGTTTAAATATATAAAATTTGATACCTAACCAATATCTAAGATCAAAGTCATGTCTACAAAAAAATTTACTAAAAAGTTTGTCAATTTCACTTCAAAAAATATTGTTAAAATTGTCAATAAATCACATCAATATTTGTAGAAGCTTAAAAGAAAACATATGTTGATAAAAATATGAAACACAATGAAAACACAAAAAAACATGAGATTTTTCAACTCTTCTCATTGATAAATATATTGAACACCAAGCTAGCTTTCATAAGCTCATTTTCATCTACATAACCAAATTAATTCGCTACAAAAATTGTACACAACCAAAGCACCCACAGAAAACATCCAAAGCTTGTTTTGATCCCACCAATTTATATCCCTGTTACCTGTACAATGCTATCATCATCTCCCACCTCTTTCCACGACTCCTTTGAAAGCGACCCTCTACGAAAAAGATAAAAGATAGAAGATCCATCCGTGGAAACAAGAAACTATATGGAGCCTATGTGTGGTTTAATTTCTCCACTTTATTCCCCTTGCTAATTCATCACATATTACATATACTCCTTTTAAGCATGGATAGAGAACCTGGTTCCTAGATGGGAAAAGGTCGTGCCTCCTCTTCATCTCCTTCTTCAAAATCCTCCATTGTTTGTTGCATGTGTGGCGACCAAGGTCTTTCACAAGAGCTCTTTCGTTGCAAGATTTGCATCTTCAGATCTCAACACAAGTAATATATATTCTTTTAATTCTGATCAAAATATATATATCTATATATTGATTTCTTCGATCTTTATGTTTTGAATTGTTGGCTTATAATGTTGTTGTTAATTAACATATATAATTGTAAATTGATTCATGGTTATATAGATATTGTAGTGATCTCTACCCGACAACGAAGAGATACCGAGCATGTAACTGGTGCATGAGAGAGGAAGGAGAGAAGACAGTTTCCCCAGACACTAGCGGCGATCGTGAAATTTCGAGAGGAAACTCTAATAAGAGCAATGGAGATGGTTCGGGTGTTACGCCGATCGGCCGCTCGTGTTTGTTGCGGTTAAACAAACCAATCAAGAAAAAATTGGCCGATTCAAAAAAGCCGTTGAGGATTTTGATCCGACATCCGGCCGGGTCGGAGAACATGTCCCCCGGATCAGAGAACGTGTCCCCCGGGTCGGCGATGAAAGGCAAGCAACGGTTCAAAGCTAGGGTTCGGAGATACAAACTCTTGG
Source organism: Carex parvula (assembly GCA_025461045.1). Taxonomy (NCBI): domain Eukaryota; kingdom Viridiplantae; phylum Streptophyta; class Magnoliopsida; order Poales; family Cyperaceae; genus Carex; species Carex parvula. The sequence continues at coordinate 526,084 of JAJGRW010001192.1, read as the reverse complement.
AAGAAGTTTGAAGAGGTACTTAATAATCAAGATTCTAATGCTTCATATAAGAATGCTATGCTATGCTATGTTAATGTATATAATTAATTATAGATAAGTTGTGTAATTAATTATATATATGAGAGCGATAATATCAAAGTGGAGGTAGATAGATAGCTAGATATATAGATAGCTAGATAAGTAATCAATTAATGATGTGTAGACTTCTTTTGATGGTAATTATATCTACATATTAATTGATATCATATGCAGTTGATAATTGTTCTTAAAACAAAAGAAATAAATAATCGAAATTAGAAAGACATAAGCAAATAATATATTAGACATGGCCACAAATGATGAAAACAAGGTAGCTGGACTTACATGCAACTCAAGCCTCCGAAATTTTTTTAGTTACCACAGTAAAAAGTATAAATTAAATGATTACCACCGGGCCGAACTTATTTTCAATCCTACCACCCACGCGGACCCAGTTCGCACACCAAATGAGTTGGTGCACGGACTGGGTTGGCGCACCAATTGGTGCTCTAACTGGGTTAGCGCACCAAAATTGGTGCAAATTAGTGCTCAAACGGGATGAAACGCACCGAACAGCGGTAAAAATTTCGAAACAGTTGGTGCGCCCACCCAGTCCGCGCACCAACCCATTTAGGTGCGCGAACTGGATTAGCGAGGGTGGTAGAATTGAAAATAAGGCCAAACGGATAGTATTCATTTAATTTGATTTTTGAGGAGTGTAACTAAAAAAATTTCGGCTCAAGCCTGTACAAACTCTGTTGGATTATGATGGAAGAGTTGATGGAAAATGAGAGATCTAAATTGTTGCATCATCTTTAACAGTTGCACAAACCAAAAGTCTAGATGCTTGGGCCCACTTGAAGATTTTCATGACATGTAAATTATTACTTAATTGTGACCACTCGTCTTACTTGACAAGTTGGCATCTGATCCGTACAATTTATGTCCAGAATGCGCGTTTAGTTGTTGCTGATATAATAGGGTTTATTACATTTTTCAATTGTTGTACATGTCATATTTATTCATACACGTCATATGAATTTTGGAGTCTTGTTGAACTGAGTTGTTCTATTTTTATTTTTTATTTTTTAAGTGGAAGTCGTGTTAAAATATTGATTCGAGTTAATAACCTAATATTAAAGAGATATCAATCTAGATAGCAACAAAAAGTATATATACCTAAAATTTTGTCAACTATATGTGCGTAATACTTTGACTATTTAATTAATCTATTGAAGAACAAGTCCTTTTATGAGGTTTATATTTATAATTTCCATGTCGCCTTAAGTACCGAAAGCATGCATCCACTATATTCCGAGATCCCAAAATTACTTTGAATGCTTGTTTATATATGCAGATTTATACTGTCAGAAAAGTATATGTGAATGCTATATAGCAAGATTCTTCGAAGTGTTATACATAGGAAAGATATGCCTAGAATATTAGCAAGATTTGAACCTAATTTGTCAAGACACTGATATGATAAGATCCGTGATGCTTTACAACCTAACACATAGCTTCTATTGGATTTTTCTAAATTTTCTTTTTGCAATTATGAATGTGTGCTTTCACTTGCCTATTATATATATCCTAGCAAGTTGAAGTCCTCTCATGTCATGATAACCTTGTTGTTGGTTTATAGAACACTTGGTCTTAGAACTGAATTACAGCCTAAAGTTAGTATTACTGCACTAGTACAAAAAATTCCTTTACGGATTGTTCAAATACTCCTATACTGACTGTTATTGAGACATTAGTGATGGCGCCATAAGTATAAGTATATCTTTACTGACAGGTAAATAACAGTCAGTGTAGGTTATCAACACTGATGGTTTAGATTTAAAAACCGTAAGTATTGGTGTTCAACACTGATGGTTTAGGTTTAAAAACCATCAGTGTTGGTGTTCAACACTGACGGTTTAATTAGGTTTAAAAACCGTCAGTGTTGAACACCAACACTAACGGTTTAAAAACAACAACTGTTGGGTTCAAATCACCGGTATAGATATTAAAAACAATCATTGTTAGCTTTATAACCGTCAGTGTTGATATACAAATGTTGGCATGGTTCTGTTTGTATCTGGGCCAGCCTCCATATTTTTGCTAGCTATATATTACCATTCAACATTATTGACGTTTAAACAAAATATCATACAAATAATTTAGACAACATAATATATTCATTCACCAAAAAACACACTGTAACAAAATTTACATGACAAATACGAACAAAATATGCAACTGAAATTAATAACAAACCATTACATTTCTTGTAAATAGTCTAGTGAGTATGGCACAATTGGTTCACTGTTTACACTTCTACTACTTGCTTCTTTGAAGGTAGCATACTTTATTCAAAAATTCAAGCTAGCAATGAATTAATCCAAGTAAAATAGCCTCATACCAACATCTAGCCTCATACCAACATCTTTTTCATCATATTGTTGAGTTATGTAAAGGAATTTGAAAAAATCAAATATCAAATTAAAATAGAGTGTACAAGTCACACCTTAATGAATTTCCACTCACATTCCTTTGATCCCTTCTTGTGCACTCCTCCAGCCTCCACATAAGATTCAAAAATGCTGAAATTATTAAATGTCAATGAATTAATTAGTAATTACCATAAAATAGTACGTTGATTAATTGTAAGTAAATGAAATTAGACTAAATATAAGAACTATTGCTTACTCCTCTGTCGGTAAATCACACGGCATGAATACAAATGAGAAGTTTAATTTTATTCAATTATATGAAAAATGAAAATATACTTAGAAGGCAAAGTTCCACAACCTCACTCTAAAACCTAGATGGTACTATAACAATACAGCAGATTACCAATACTACTTGACTTCTTTTGTGTTTTTAAGTTAACACCAAGAAAATATAGTTACCTAAAAAGAAGAAGAGCTAGGTACCATTCCTGGTATAAAAGCAAAGCCATAGAAGCATAAAGAAATATCATGGCAAAGCAATCATTAAATAGTCGTATTACAACTATTGCATGAACTCTCTTCAACAAGCTAAGCAAGACACAAAAGCCCACCAAGGGATCTGTACCATCATTAAAAAGTAAAAACAATTAAATATTAACATGAATTTTTAGAGGCATAAAAGAAATAAGCACATGCACCTAAATATATGTAAATTCCTTCATTATCACCAATTGCAAAAGGACCCTGCAATTTAATGCCTTTTACAGATCTCTTAATTTATTTTACGAACAACGATTTAGATAGCACAGCATGCAATCCATACTCTTAACTTGTATTATAATTATGAATCTAAAATTAAATTTGATTCATAATTATACAACAAATACATACCACATCTGTCTTGAAGTATATGAACTGCACAAGGGCAAGATTGATAATGTACATAATGCCAAATAATATCTGCAAGAATTGAACACAATATTCTTTAGTCAAAGGTGGAAGATGCAAAATATGCAATAAAACCCTCAATACAAGTAGTTTTTACGAGAACCCCAAATAAGACCTACTGACATGGCAATGCAATACACAATTGAAATATATTGTACTTGCATAGACCAGTAAAAAAATGTGAGCTAATTAAAGGCTAAAAGTTCCCTTTAAGCTTTCTCTGAAATCATGTTTTTGCCCAATTGTTCTAGTGATGCCTAATTGAGCTTTATGAGCTCTCAGGAAGCACACAAAAAAAAAAAAAAAATACCAAACGGGTCCAAATTTGGTACAGTTATACACTGGTACTAGGTATCAGGGACGACAAATGTAACGAATAAAGAATTTGTTGAAGTTTACAACTATCTGTTTTTTTTTTTTTTTTAAGATATGCAAATAATTATCTCCTTTTAGCTTGGAGTAGTCTCTCTCTCCACTAAGAAACCCATCTACCTAAACATATAGCCAAATATTAAAAAAAAAGAATTAGTTAAGCAATAAAAACTTCTTGAATTACTCAATTACTCCCTCCACAACGATAAAATCAGATGGGAAGCAAACGGCAAAGGAAGAGAACATAGGTGAAAGCACTGTATTATTTCAACGATTTTTGTCACCGATTCTCACCCCAAATCAGATTGTAGAGGAGGTAACCAGGAGCGATTCTCACCGATTCTCACCATACAAATAATTTGCGGATACAAAAATATATGATTTTGGTACATACAGAAATGGATATGGATATGGATACAGATACCGATACTGATACAATTATAATTATTTTTTAAAGCGAATACAGATACGAATACGGATAATTATCCGCATTCGCATATTTTAAGTTTTGGATATCTATTTGAGCGGATACGAATACATATGAAAATAATTATCCGTACCATTTAAAATTTTCAGTTATTTGTTTGTGCGAATACAAATAATTATTTGGATTTTTTATCTGTTTGTTTTAGAATCTACAGGTTTAGATGAATATTATTTTGATCTCTTAATATTTCATTGTTTTAGAATCTACAGGTTAGATGAATATTATTTTCAGATATTTGTTTGTGCGAATACAAAGAAAGACGAGGGCTTAGCTTTCAAATTCATTGTTTAATTGAGCACCAACACCGTTAATTTGATCTCTTAATTTTTTTTTTTACTAAATACAAATTATCTATTCAAGAATAGAAGGCGGACTTTTACTTATGGGGGTGAACTATAATTTTTATTTACTTAATAAGAATATATGGTCAATTATAAAAAAAAATTCAAAATTATAGGGGTTAATTTTAAAGTACTTACAAAATTTTTCCTTAAATATGAATATATGACATATGATCATTGAATTTTCTAAGGGGTGAATTGACTGGAAATTTTTTATTGGTAGTAATTAATAGAAAGAAGAGAGACAAATGGTAAGATTACAGTAATATTTATATTAGTAGTAAGATCGGTAGAATTTCTACCGATTTTAACTCTTTTTTTTTAATCTGATGTATAGATGGAGAGAATTTTTATATTTAATTTCTAGTAAAATATGAAAAGTTTTTCAAAAAATAGATGGAATATTTTTATATATCTAAATTTTAAGATACTTTATCTATTTTTGTAAAAATATATATATATTTTACTGGAAAAAATTAAAAAAAAATGGTTTGAAATTCTACCGATCTTACTACCAATATAAATATTACTGTAATCTTACCATTTGTCTCTCTTCTTTTCTATTAATGACTACCAATAAAAAATTTCCGAATTGACTCCTATTTTTTATTTAATCGATTATATATAGATCTGTCCCTCGTTTATTCTATTTTAAGAGTGGGTCCTGCATCTATCTCTATATATATTTTGTTTTTCATCATGATCGTATAATTTGAAGTTAGTAATTTTGTTCTGTATTACTTTATTTGTAAAGATATATGCCAACATTAATGAATTTACGTACAAAAGCATAAAACAAATTTAAAATTTTATGAAAATTTTATGTGAACGTTTTTAGTTTAGTATACAAATACAACCATATCAAAGATGTATATTTCTCATTGTCCCTAATTAACAAATAATTTGTCATATTAGATCCATCTTTTTTTTCTTGATATCTTTTTGTAAAGTTTTTTCAGACTTGAGGGAGCATTCGTAAAAATTGGCACTTAAAAAGTTCAATCCGGACCAATTTCTTCTGTAATCGAATGGTTGATATTGAATGCTATATCTCAAAGAATAAATGGCAGTGACAATTAAGATTTTTTTTTTTTCAAAATTGAATTGAAAAGCTTTGGTTTGTTTAGTTCAATTTTACAGAAAAAATGGTTTAAAAAAGATGACTTTTAGAATTAACAGTCTTTAGCTTCGTTCTGAATTCCTTATATCAGTATTAGTAAAATTGTCTTAGGTGGTGTTTGGTTGTGGACTAAAGCTAATGAGATATAACTTGGTTATTTCAACTTAGGCCGACCTAAATTATTCATGTTTAGTTGATGTCTAAAGCTATTTCTTGTTTGGTAAAAAAATTGGTTGTTTAAGGTATGATTTGATATTATAAATTAGTTTGTCTTACAAAATTTGTAATATCAATAATAAAACTATCCTTTGTATCTTTTTTATTTTAATTGAAATAAATTGTACAAGAAAATGAGATATGTACAAATTAATTCTATATCCTAGAGATGCACATTGCATTTAGTGCATCTTGTTTAATTAAATTTATATGTATACTAATTTATTTTGTAAAAAATATGTTAGATTTCTGAAAAATATTTGTAGTACAATTTCAAAAAATATTTTATTTTATTATTTTCTAAATTTTGTATTTTGTTAATTTAGAAAATTATTCCATTTAAAAAAATTGTTGATTTTATAAATGATAAAGTTATAAGTTTTTTATACTTAAATGGAAACAAAATTAATTACTTATTTTACATTCCTTACAAAATGACAGAAAATAATAAAAATAATGAAAAGTTAAGTCTCATACTCAAATAAAATTAAACTACTTGAAGAGGTGTGTTAGTTTAGGCCAATTTTAGTCAGTCTAAAGATCGACTTATTCAATTTTAGTCTAGCTCAATTAAACTATGTTTGACGGAATAAATGAGGTCTAAAGCCCTTATTTCACTGTTAGTCCACGACTAACCACAACCGTAAGTCATAATGAGATGCTTTGAATTCACATTCTCTGAAGTAACTCAAATTTTGAGTTATTAGATCAGGACTGTTCGATTAAAATCTAAACTAATCCAACACGGAGCCTACTTAATATTCACGCCAAAGCAGACTAGACGGCCCGGATCTAAACTCAAAATTTGAGTTACTTCAGGTGACATGAATTCAAATGCTTTGCCAGTTCGCTCTTCATATCCCTGCTCGGCTGTTCATCGGAAAATCGAATCCTCCGCTTCTCGAATTCGCATCCTCTGAGATATCTCAAACTTTGAGTGTTCTTCTGGACAATCTCAACCGTTCAAATATGTTATGAACAAATCGCAAAGCACAAATAATATTGGACCCCTGCGTTTTGAGATATCTCACAGAAGATACGCACTCCCGCTGCTCCACACAGTTGCTGACCCCACTCTTCAGAAGTACGGTGTTTCCCTGGACCACGTTCACCAGCGTCGTATATTTCTCGACTTCGTTAAATCTGACAGGTAGACCCATTTTCATTGGGCCTTCTATAAATCGGCCCAATTTCTTCAGGACTAGCAACTCGTCTCTTTTCTTCTCCTTCTGTTGACAGTTGACCAAGTCAATTTCTTTTTATTTGATGCAGGACAAATGAGAAAAGAGGAATAAGATACCGTTGCTTCACTAATAACACTTTTTGACAAGCAAGTGTTACATGTGTAGCATGTATCATCATCGGTAGCATTTCCAATCGCCTAGCTTTCTAATAACCCCTTTAAGAACAATAAGATAACTTGACCTCCACATTTTCTTTCTTCAAAAAAAAAAATGTGATGGGGCGGAGACGGGTGTAAATGGATCCGGATTATCTGGTCCGTATCCGGTTACTATCCGTATTCAGTTTAAAAGAAGCGGATACTTGACGGATTCGGATCCGAATATATATTGAACATAGTAAAAATGCACGGATAAGAAAACAAATAAATTTCTATACCTCTAAACAGAGTGGATATCTACATATATCCGTATCCAATATTCATCTCTCTGAAATTCATTTATATTTCAGATGCAAAGCGATTTCTATATATGATGTCTCATTTTTATATTTTTTCACTCGTGAGACTAATTTTTAAATTTTTAGTAGAGATTCGGACCTTCTAACTTCTCAGTCTTCGGTGTCCTTTCATTTTCATTTCCCTTTGCTGCTCTTTCTCACCTCTTTCTCTTTTTGCGCTGTCCCATCACTGTCTTTCTTTCTCCCACACACGCCTACCGACCACCACCACCGGCCTACGGTATCGACGCTTCTCCTCTCCCTTGCGCGGGGCTGAGTGATTGATTTCCATGTCCTAAACCCTACCTGTCGTGTCCTTCAACCAAGAAGGGGCTTGAGTGACTGATCTCCCTGTGAGGGCTTGAGTGACGATTTGGAGCAAATTCTAGGTAAATCAAAACTATCTACGACTCTACTAGATTTCTATGGCTGCTTTGTGAGGACTTGGCAGTTAGGGACGTCTTTCATTCCTACAAATTGAACTAATTTGGTACACCTTTAATTCTCCTACAAATTGAACTAATCAACCAAACCTTTTATTCCGATGTTGTATTTTATTAATTGGTGGTATTTTCCATTAAGACACTATCTTGTGCTACAGAATACAGACAGCAGGTTTTGAATCCGTATTCGGAGATTATCCGTTCATATTCGAACATGTTATATACTGAAAGAATTTCATATTTTAATTTTGTTAATTGGTATTTGTATCTTAAAATATATATGACTCAATATCCGATAATTATTCGTTCCGTAACCGTATTCGAATCCGTATTCGGAGATTATCCTCTCTGTATCCGTATCCGGTTAAGGCGGATATGGTTTTGAGTTTTGGTATCCATTTATTATCCGTATCTGTATTCGTATTCGCTCATTGAAAGACAGATACACCCCTAGGCGGAGAGGTGATGGGAAACTTTTCTATCTTCATAGTAACATAAAATTTGAGTTTGAAATCTGAACTGTTCGATTAAAATCCGTAGCAATTTTAAAATTTATGAGACTACTTTAAGATTCGTGCCAATTTATAATGAATAGTCCGAATTCAAATTCAAATTTCAAATTACCTCAGCAAATTTGAATTCGAAAAAGATAATTAATGATGTGGACCGGTTCTATGTGAGGGTTGCTCTCCTGCTGACATCTTCAGCTGTTGGGGATTTCAAATTTGATTTTTGTTTCACAAAGTAATTTATTTTTAAATTAAATAATCATGTTTGGGTCAAAAAGAATCCACAGTTTTATTGATTTCATTTTAAATTGATGTCGCCACAGCTTTATGCAACCTTTTTTACGATTAAAAAAATTCAACCAAATCAAAACTAAAAATTCACATAATGTAATATCTTTTTTGACGTGAGTTTGAAATTGATCCCGCTATGATGCTCAGAAAAAAAAAATATTCAAATTTAAAACGGACCACTTGCAACGGATCAAATATTTAATACGTGGTCCCTTTGCTTTGGACCTTAAATAGTTCCGAATTATGATTGAAGAGTCTAAGAACAATATTTACAAAATAATATAATTTTTTATTGAGGTTGTATATTATGTGGGCTAAAATATTTACCAATAATTCAGCAAAATTTAAATTCATATTTCGAAAATGGAATGAGTAGATAGAGAAATAATTTATTATTTTATAATGCATGTCATATATTCGGATACTATATTATTCCTATATTATATAATTCCTATAATTCGTCAAATTGTAGAAATTAATTTGAATTGGTGTTGACAAAGAATAACACGTCTTTACTCTGATGACAAGTAATGTTGATAAGTGTTTATGTGTCATTTATTTCACCATCTTTTAACAAACATGATTTATTTGTCCAAAAAATTTAGGTAATATAACTGTAAATATATGGCAAATTTTATTGATTTCATTTCAAACCTACGCCTGAAAATTTGGGCCCAACGCAATTGCACCACACAATAAATGGATTATGGAGGTAATTTATTCATTTGCATTTTGTTTCAAAAACATTCGAAATGTAGGAGACGCACTCCAAACAAATCAAGTAAAAAATTAGAATTTTCTCTTGACAGTCTCTGCTAGGGGTGGCAAAAAAAGTTCGTGGCTCGATCATTATTCGCATATGACTCCCTCGTTAACAGCTCGCTCGTTATTAGACCAAGCTGTTAACGAGCTAGCTTGCTACTAGCTTGATCCAAAATTAACGATTTCAAGCTGGGGCTTAGCTTGCTCGCCAGCTCGGCTAGGCATCAATTTTTAAATTTGTATGAATGTGTGCATTTTATACTGTCTAGCTCGGTTCAGCTCGGTCTAAAAAGTTTGTAGAATTTATTTTCTTCTTAAAACAAGATCAAGCCAGACCCTGCCAGCTAGCTCAGTCCAGCTCGTGACGATTTCATGCTGAGATTTCAACTCGGACCCCTAAAGTCAGCTCGCTCGTGACTCGGACGAGCCAACTCGTCACCGTTGCCACTCTCTGCCAATAATTTAAAAAGAAATAGAGAGAAAATCCCCCGGCCCAGAAACAAACAATGAAATTAACAGTCACCAAAATCATAACTGGGCTGCTCTTACACGAAAAAGTATCCTCCCAGGTATGGTAAAAGATTCCCCTCACTTTACGGTTTGAGATTAACTCCTACACGCTTTGAGATTCGCACTATGAGGAGGCAGTATTATTGGGCTTTGAGATTCGTGCGAGGTTAAAAAGAACGGTCTATATTCACTAATTCTAAAAGATTCCTGTAGACACCCCAAATTGTGTAATCTTGAAAAAAAATATATGCTTGCACCAAACGCAAGTTATGAAGTCAATGATGAATCAAGAATGTAATTTTCATGCGTCTGCGAAAAAGATATGCTTTGCAATTGAATTTTTCGATCAAAATTATTTATTGCCTAGTTTCAAGTTGAATATGCACATAACAAGTTGAATATTATTGGGTTAAGCATAAAAGAATTCATGTTATGTTAAAATTGCATAATTTTATAAATGATCTAATTTGGAAGAATAAATTATGACAATGCATTTAATACATGAAATTAAGAAATAAAATATTGCAACGTATATTTTCCAAATAATTCTATCCACAGGAATACTCATCACATTAATTATCTTGTTCGTTTATTTTCTACCCACGGTCTTGAGATGAATTATAGTAGTATATATATCATAAAATCTAAGAATATAACGAGGAGAATATATTTCTAAAATATACCATCTCATAAAATTAAGATAAAATCTAATGGGAAAAATATATTTAGTTTTCTAATGCTACAATGCATACTATATTTAACTATGGTAATATCATACTAATATACTATAGTCACACTAATTGAACTATAGTAATATCGTACTATATTATTTCATGCTGTAAACTTAAGAGACTTTTTCAAATATGTCTTCAAATCTATAAAATAATAAATATTCTAAATGCTCATATAATTGGCACATAGTCTCATGTCTCAACATTAACAAGGGAGTCAGTAGCCAAATATGTGAACTGCAATGGTTTAGGCAAAATCCACATGTTACCTATTGTCACCTTTTACTACACCTAGGTACCTGTGTAACATATACATATGGCTGAAGTATGTGGAACTATTTACCTACTAATCTATAATAAATATATATTTGTACAGTTTCACATGCCTGATTGAATCATATCTCTAGTGGAGTTTAAGCATGTCAGGTCCAAATTTGACATTTTTACATAGCATATATATCAAGTTAATTTGAACTAATGAGAAAAGAAATTTATCATCACAATCTCACGTTTTTACTAATTCCTATTAGACAAATTTCTAGTTATTTGGTCAGTCAGGTTTTACATCAACTTAAATATTATATGCTCCCCATAAAAATCGTGAGAACATTTATATACATATACAATTTTAAACGTTGATCAATTTCAGGAACTCATGTCACATAAATACATCCTAAAAAATCAACATGAGCTAGAATTACCATAAATATAAAGCCTTCTATTGTACTGACCTTCTGCATCATGAATATATTATGATCCATGCAATTCTCCTTTAATTAGAAACCTACGTGAGACATACCATTTCTCTTGAGTAAATTATAACACATCAAATTAGAGGCCTTAATGAGCAGAAAAAATTCATACATGAATTGGAATAGTCATGAAGACAACCAAATAGTCAAATATGACATTGTAGGGCCACAAAAAACTGTTCTTGAAAACATTTCAGCCAGATTGTTGCTTTTGCACCACTTGGATTGTAATTTTTTGTCATGTTTCTTGATCCTTCACACGTGCATGTCTTTAGAAAATTGATTAGACTAATTTGTCACAAAAACATTAGCATGAAATATATCATTCTTGAGTCTAAATCATTATTTCAAAAAAAGAAAAAAAAACTGCTAGCTAAAGTCTCCTATCAAATTATAAATGAAGAGATAAGCTTCGTATTTCAAATCAAAGCACCTAAAATTTATAAAAACTCATCACTTGGGACTTTAAATTTAAAACCCAAAATTATCTACCTCTATGTACACATATTAAGAACATATTTCTGATTTTTTCATATATGAGAAAAAATTCCAGCACAGTTTTTTCCAGCAGCAAAGAAATGAGTTTAAAAGTATTTTAATCATCATACTTATGCATAATCAAAGTACACTTAATTTTGACGTATCCTTGCTGCAAACTTTCAGTTTCTATTCTCTTAAAGTTGACCTAAAAACAATGCAAATTTCTGAAATGAAGCAAAAAAGTACAGCAGGAATCCTGCTGCCATGTTTCCACTTCTAAGAGTAATTTAATTATCATACTTATGCATATCAAAACATACTTAATTTTGTCATATTCTTGCTGTAAAAGTTCAGTTTTTATCTCTTGAAGTTGACCTAAGAATAGTGCAAAATTCTGAAATTAAGCAAAAAGTACAGCAAGAATCCTGCTGCCATGTTTCCACTTCTTCTTGACAATAAACATGATTATGATATGTTAAAATAGTTATATAAATTAAGTAAAACCTGCTAAACACCTATATGCATTGTTTGGATTTTGTTTCTGCATTAGAATTATCATAGTTCAGTCCTTTTTCACAGCTTTTGCCTAACAAATGTGTTTAACTTTGTGCAGAAAAGATTCAGACGTGGGGCATGCCATGTAGCAGCAGTTTGAGCACGTTTTTGAGCTTCAAGAGGCTTCAAACTTCACCTATAAATAGCCCCCTACATCTTCACTTCATCTTCATGGTTGGTTAGAGCATACAAAGCACAAAAAGAGAGCAAAAACGTTGAACTTCAGTCACAGAAAAAAAAACAGCAAGGAAAAATGTGCTTTCCACAAACATTTTCCTAAAACCCTAATAGAATGAGCTCAAAAAAATAATGAGTGACAAACCTACTATGTTATTCCATTACTTAGTCCTCAAACTACTAAAGCCATCCATCCAAGCCGCTGAAAAAATCATTACGATGTTCAGATAACGAGAATGAAGATCTGCGTGACTTGAAAATTTTCAATTAATTTCCACTTTCTTTTAGTTGCTTCCCTTATGTTTTTTTTCATTTCTTTTTGTTGCTGGCATTATGTTTAATTATCTCATTTTGTAATTTTTATCATTGCTGAAATATATTTTTGAAAGCTAGAAATTAGTAAAGACCGGTTTTCTTTTGGGTGAGTGTGGTGCCTAACACCTTCCACATTCATAATCAAGACACGAACCTGTTATCTCTGTAGACCAAAAACAAATTGTATTTCCCGTTTTCTAACGGGTGGCGACTCCAAGTAAATTTTATATCACACTTAAGAGGGTGAGTCGAGTGTCAGTTTCGTAGCATGGTAGCTACAGCTCCCTATTACGGTATCAGGGAGGATCTGAATTCTCTCTTACACCCGCTACAACGGAAAAGTATCCTCCCAAGTACCGTAAAAGATTCCCCTCACTTTACGATTTGAGATTAACTTCCAGCCGCTTTGAGTCGGCCTAGCGCAAGGGGCAGTATTATTGAGCTTAGAGATTCGTGCCAAGTTAAAAATAAAGGTCCAGATCCACTAATTCTAAAAGACCGAAATTTTTATTTATACCATTTTAAAAAAATCAATTAACCAAATAACCACGGTTTTCTGGCAATTCTAATTCTAGCACGGCCGCAGAATGCCGGAGCGGACCCATATGGGGGATACCGCAGAATGCCGGAGCGCACCCTTTATTTTTTATTTTAGAAATACAAAATTGTAATTTGTTAAGGGTTATTTATTTAGTTTCGAATGTGGTTTAAATTGATTTTTGATCGTATCGTATTATAGATATGTCGTTCGTTTGAAATATTTTAGATATTTTAGATATGTGGTTTCTTTGAAATTCTTTTGTGTACTCTGAGATAATGAAATCAACAAAATAAATAAATAACAACAAAATCAAACAAACAATAAACTAATCAACGAAATAAATAAGTATCTGACAAAACATCTACCAATACTACAAATAAGAATCTAACAAAACATCTAACAGTACAACAAATGAAAATCTACGGCTCTGGACTAAACACCGTCCCCGCCTTCTTCTTCCTAAACCCCCGACCCCGCCTGCAGAGTGGCGTCTCGTCAGTATCTGCGGAGGATGCAGAGTTGTCTGCCTGGACATCCGTAGACTGAACCGGCTCCTGGCAAACCTCCTTAATCTTGGATGTCTGCTGGACCCCAGGACCAAAAACTGTGGTCTGTCCAGACTCAGCCTGCGTGAATAAAAAAGCCTGTCTGGCAATGGGGTCATCGTGGAGGGAAGGGTGAGGTACCTACTGTGAGGACTGGCCAGGGAACTGCGGGATGGGCTCTGTCTGAACATACCCTGGCTGATAGGTAGGAGGTGCTGTCTGAGTGGGACTGTAACCCGGGGAATACAGTCCATCTCCCTCTGTGCCATATTCAGTGGAGATATTGAAGCCCAGGTCCTCCTCGTGTCCACCCTGTAATAGCTTACAAATTAGATAATGTATTGAATAAGAAAAAAAATCACAGTTATGTATTTTAATTTAAATTATACCTCGGTAGGCATCCTAGCCTGGGATCCCATGGCGTCATGTGCGGCTCGGCGCATCAACTCGGCACCTCGGTCGAACGCCTGACCGACCGTCTCAGTGCCGTGGACGGGTGCAAACACGTCCTCATCACCAGTGTAGGGGACATAGACATCGGGCTCGTCAGATATGTCGTCCACTGCATCAACACCGCCCAAGCCAGCGCACCTCAGTAGAGAGTCAAGGCGCGCCCTGTACCCACACTGGCACACCGCAGGTACGTTGTGCTTGAGAATGACCTTCCCGAGCCTCTTCCATCCCCTGGTGACGGCCATCGTAGCCCCTATGACGCAACTCTTGACAAGATATAATGCCTGAAGATTGAAAAAATTATGAAGAAGTTGTACAATTGTAAATATTAATAGTTTTTAATTTGAAACTTCAAATTAAAAATACCGTGGCTGCGAAAGGTGCGCCGGCGGGGATAATGCCGTGGATCCGTCCCATACGATTGATCACTCAAAAGAGAGCAATGTTTCTTTTAATATTTATAAACTCGTAAATGCTATCGGTTCGGACTGCAAGCGCACAATCCTTATCTAGTAGTATATGCGAGGTCGATCCACAGGGAATATTGGTTCAATGCTTTGAGCGATCGAATCACAACCTTTCGAAAGGCTAGACGAAATCTGAAATTTGAGAGATGTTTGTTGATCAATGTAAATTAGGAAACAATTAAAAGTAATTAAAGTAAAGATAGAGATGAGAATTCCTAGGGTTTTGGCACACCATTGTCACTCAATCCGCCTTGACAATATATTCCTGTTGCGTCTGATTTCCTGTTGTTGTTTTATGAAAGATAACTACAAAGGTCACTGCGATTTATGTTACGCCAGAATGACAGATCTTTCATCGAGACTCTACTCAGGACAATGCGATTTACCTTACGCAACTATCGGGTCTCTTATCTCCCAAATTACTACACAGATCACTGCGATTTACCTTACGCAAATGATGGAATTTGGTCATGCGTTTTGTTGTTCTGGTTTATGGTTTCCCCGCGAATGTTTTCTTCACATAAACCTAATAGATCTCAACGAGGCTAACTCATCCAAATAGTTTAAAGAGTTATTAAAGCACTGTCACTACCCTAATGAACTCAAACTAGATCATTGAAATTAGATGAAGAGATAATAAATCACAAAAGCATATTCGATACAACAACAAGAAACCATAATCAACAGAAATATATATATCAAAACATCAAGAGTAACAAGGTTTACTGCCTAGCCCTAAGAAAAGGAACTTAGCCGCGGAACGGCATGGTTACAATCACTCCTCTCTTTAATCAAATCTAACCCCTAAGTACAAAGATGCCAATTCTATCTGCCCAGGGGCCTTATATAGGAGTGTAGGGACGTGTAGAGGTTGATTGGAGGCTAAGAAATCAATCTGGAAACAGCTGTCGGCAGTTATTTCCCAAGAGACGCCTTCGGATACGGACCGTATCAGGTAATACGGTCCGTAATGAGACCTTGGCGGTTATGGTTGCAACTTCCTGCGCCATCTTCTGAGTCTGTGCTATGTCTGGTCCGTATTAACCAATACGGACCGTAACCAAGACTTGGTTGAAGGCATCGCTGATCCGATTGACCTGATTCTAGCTCCTTTTGACATGAAATAGTCCCAAAACCTGTTTTCTGCAATAAAACATAAAGAAGGGTGACAGTAGTCTTTTTCTCTAAAATATTAAACATAAGTGTGAGAAAATATGCAAAACCTAAGCCAAAACCCTACGTAAATCATCATCATTTTGACTCTGATCACGCCTCCCAACTTGAATTGTTGCTTGTCCTCAAGCAACGACATCCCAGCTAGTCAAAGATCCGGTCTAGGTTAAACCATACAATCTCAAGGACTTGTTTAAAATTTAATTGGAACTTAGGTTTGGTACAATTGGCATGACAATAAAAATTTAGAACTCTAAAATATTAATGATCTCTCCCTTGAACAATTTATTCACCCCATGATTGACCTCATTATGCTAACCCTAGAATAATTATTATCAAACAATCTATTTCACAAATATCCTTAAAATTGAGAGTATTAATTTTCCCTTATATTATAAATGGATCCCTTCCAATCAATAGGAATTTTAATGATATAAATTTTGATTTTTCTTCCCAATTGATTGGAGCAAAGTATGACAACTAAGTGCGTTGGTACTTGTGACTATTTTTTTTCACAAATTAAATATGTACAAAAGCTTAAAATTTGGGAGGTTTTCTCGAGCCTATTGGTAACCAGTCTTGCGTAGGCACCCGTACTTTTTTTATCCTCCATCTTTTATTCTATATTTTTTTTTCTATATTTTTCTATATTTTTTTTTTTGGGTTTTTCTCTTTTTTCTCTTTTTTTGTATTTTTCTATTTTTCTGAAGAATAAAATAACATATTTTTGTGTCACAAGCACCATGATTACACACAATTTCAAGTATTCATTCATACAAGAAATTATTGCATAGTTTCGCTAGGGGTCTATCTATAATAAATGGGTATTCTAAAACACTATCAAATTTAAAAAAACTTTGCAAAAATAAATTACCCAAAATAAAATTCTAGGTTTTGTAATTTTTGATCAACTCTCATGGTTAGCAATTAATTGTTCACTTTGAAATCACTAATAATTAAAATTCTGAATTTTTGGTATCATGGCCAATTATCTAAACCTTAGCCTAATTAAAATTTTAAAACAATTCCTATTTGATTAACCTACTTCTAAGGAAAAATAAAAATGCAAGCTAGCTAAAAAGCTCAATTTAATCATTCTAGGATTTTTGGTAAAGCCTCCAACCCTAGTCAAAATTTGAGTAAAACTACTAGCACCTAAGAATTTAAAGTTGCGAAAATTAAATTGCGAAAATTTTAAAGATACATGGTCAATTTACCACCTACCCCCCGAATAAAATTTAGCATTGTCCCCAATGCTCGAAAAAATAAAGGAAGTAATAAAGTAAAAAGACCGGGGAAAGATACAACTCACTGCACCTCAATCATGAGGTGGTGGAGGTGGTGGAGGTGGTGGTGGGTGCTGGATCTCCTCGTAGAATGACGGGTCGAAGAGTCCGTATGGTGGTGGCTGGTACTCGAATCCGTAGTCGAGAGCATACTGGTAGTACTGCTGTGCCATGTAGCGCGTCTGCTGGATCTCGCGCCTACTCTCGTCTACACTCCTCCGGACCTCCTCCATGCTGTTTCTTATTTCACTAACCTCTTGTTGAATGGTTGAGCTGTTGTGTTCCATTTGTTGGGTGGTCTCACCCGTTGTCAAGGTAAGCTTGTTGAGGTTAGAGTCCATCCAATTTACCATTTGGATGAACTGGTCAAGCTCTGCTGAAGGGGCATCAGATGGTGCCGCCCCTGAAGACTCGGCTCTCGCTGCCGATGTGTCTGCCTCCCATTCTTGCTGTTGCCGATCAATATTGGCCTGATGTTGCGTTGCGGCTTGGCTCTCAATTACATCAATGTAATCTTGAGGTGGCTCGTAATTCGGACTCGCGTGGCGCGCCATCTTCCAAGAGGCCCTACTACGGAGATTGAGATGTCGGAAAGGGAATTGGAGGATTCCCTTTGGTGATTTGTAGAAGTAGGGACCTGGGTAGTGGCCGGTGATGATTTTCATGGCTTGGAGGCATGGTATGTCAATTTGTGGGAGCCCGCTTGCCTCTTTGAAATGATTGATCGGGAGAGCGAGGTGGCTGGCCAGGATTGTGGCCACGAATCCAATGGAGATCTTGCCTTTATCTTTCTTGGCAAGGGCGACCTCACGGATTTGTTTGCAAAGGATATGGCCAAGGTGAGGTCGCACCGGTGTTGGCTCGATCATGCATTTGAGAAGATATAGTTCAGGTAGTTTTACCTTAGATGAACTTTCGCCTCTTGCGAAAATGGAGTTGGCGAGGATGACTTGCAAGAAGCGGATTTGTGGGTGGATGATTTTGCTTGCCGGTCGAGTCGAGTTTTGGTTGTCTTCTGTGATGCTGTACCAAAACTCAAGGCAGTCGGGAGAATCGAAAGTGTCATCATCGGTGAGATCGAAGATGGCGCAGAAATCACCCATGGAGAGTGTGTAGCGCTCACCAAGCATCTGGAAAGAAATGGAGTCATCGTCGTATCTAAATGTCACAAGGAACTCCCTCGTGAGAACCTTGTAGATTTTAACTTTTTTTTATTAGGTTGAGGAATCTCCAGAGTTGGATACGGTCTGCGAGTTGCTCAGTTTGTGCAAGGAGGCCTAGTCGCTCGAGTGTTTCCAAGTCGATAGATTTGTGGTATATGACTTCCCTCAACTTCATCTTCTCATAATTGGATGTGACTAATGGGTGTTGGAAGATGGGTTGGTACTCGGTTGGCCGGGATTCTTCCATTGGTTCATCGGAGTCTTCCTCCTCAAGACCGAAATCTCGTGGGTTAAACTCCTCCGGGTTATAGTCCGCATCTGAGACCGGTGTGTCTCTGACGGACTCCTGAGTGTTGGTACGGGATGATGAATGGTCGGAGGATTGCGGTTGTGAGCTTGAGGACCGTGAGGATCGGCTAGAGGAACTCTGAGGTGAATTGCTCGGGCCGGCACCTCCGAGGACTTTCTTGGCATTCCTTGTAACTACCCCTAAAATATTTTTCATTTTTGGAGCCATTTGTTTAAATTAAATACCTCTGTTACGGACCGTATTGGTCAATACGGTCTGGTTACGGACTGGTTGGTTGGTGAATTTAGCCAAGTACCGGACTGGTTACGGACCGTATTACAAGGGGTTAAGGAAAAATTACCAAGTATTGGACTGGTTTTCTGGTAAACGATTACGGACCGTATTGGTTTAATACGGGCCGTATTAAACTGGTAAAAATTGGGATTTTGACAAAAAAAAATTTTTTTTTTTATGATTTTTGTGATTTTTGCAGATTAAACTAAATTCTAGACTAATGTAACAGAGAAACTAAGTTAAAACAAATGTAAAAACGAAATTAAACTTTAAAATTGAAAAAGGGGTTTAGAAAACTGTAAATTTGGAGAAGTAGATCCGAGTAGCCGTCGGATACGGACCCGATACGGGCCGTATTGGTCGAGATACGGAGAGGAGAGCAGGCGGCGACTTTAATGGGGAATGGGGTGTGAGTGGTGATGAAGGTCGGCGGCAAGGAGGGAGCTCGATTTTGGGCACCAATGGAAGAGAGGGAAAGAGAAGGGATAGAGGAGGAAGAGAGCAAAGAGAGAGGAAGAGGAAGAGGTTAGGGTTTAAAACGAAAATTGGTTAACGGTTAAGAGACGTGATTCGCGCGGGATTTCAAAATGTCTCTCTTAACGGGTTCGCATCTCCCGAACTGGCTTTCATTACGGACCGTATCAGCCAATACGGTCCGTATTGAGCCTGTTAAGTTCAAACCCAATAACCGTCAAGTCTAACTCCTCTGAATACGGCCGTATCAGCCAATACGGTCCGTATTCACCACTTAATTCCTGCTTCTTACTCTATTTTTTCCTCGTATCCATTGGCAAGATCTGTACCAGCCAATACAGGTCGTACCAGAGAGTATTTTCCATCTTCCAAGATGCCGTTAAATCAAGCCTTTCCTCCGATATGATTACCTGATCATAGGAAAAAGGTGGGTATGAGTTGTTTCTTTGTTTGAGCCCTAATTAAACTAAAAATAAATAATTATGCGAAAATATAAAAGTGGCCTTGGGTTGCCTCCCAAGAAGCGCTTGTTTTAAGTCATTAGCTTGACTTTGTGTCGCATCAGTTTCTTCCAGATACCCTCCCGTCAATGCAAGCGGGTTGCTTGTCGGGTGGTTCGCCTTCAACGTCTTCTGTGATTTCATCATCACTGTCCTTCTCGAAGAAGTCGGTTGGTATTTGAGGTCCGGGGTCGAATGCTAGACTCACACCGAGTACTACTTCAACCTCGTCCAGTCTTTGAGAAATTGCATCCAGTTCTTTGCGTAGGTTTCTGATTAGTGCAAGGGCTAAGAGAGAATAATTCATATGGGTTGCAATATTAGGACTTTTGTTCAGATCATCGGTTTGTGTTGTCACGGAGGTAGGATGGACTTGACTGTTATCTTGTACAATAAACAGTCTTTCCACTTCTTCTTCGTGTGCTGTTTCTTCGATGTCTCCAAATTCATCCATTCGCAAATCATCATTGCCATCTTCATCCATTGTTTCCAAATTGTAGACAAGATTTATGTCAGGAGGGACTTTAACCTCATTCATGCTGAAGATCATTTTGTTCTCGCCAACATTGAGTGAGATTTTTCCATTCTTAGCATCGATCATTGCCCCACATGTGGCGAGGAATGGCCTTCCAAGGATGATTGGAATATGCTCATCTTCTTCCATATCGATTACCACAAAATCTGCTGGTATCCAAAATTTACCGACTTTGATTGGAATATCACGCAACATTCCCTCAGGGTATCGAATTGATCGGTCAGCCAGTTGCAATGAGATCCGTGTTGGTGATAGGTCCCCACATTCCAGTCTATCAAATACTACCTTAGGCATTAGACTCACGCTTGCTCCCAGATCACATAAGGCTCTCTTAAAATCGGTTGTGCCAATGGTGCATGGTATTGAGAAACTTCCCGGATCTTTCAACTTCATCGGTAATTTGCTTTGCACGAGCGCACTGCATTCCAGATTGAGTGGAACTGTTGAGAGTTCTTGGAGTCTACTTCGATTTGAAAGAATCTCCTTCAGAAATTTAGCATACGAAGGTATGTTTGCAATTGCCTCAGTGAAGGGGATTGTGATTTGTGGTTGCTTGAGGGTCTCCTTGAATCTCGTAAGTTGCTGCTCCATCCTGTGCTTGGCAGGCCTTGGAGGGAATGGCAGAGGTGGCTTGTAGGGTGGTGGTGAAATGTATTCAGGTTCGGTTTGTCGCTCGTCTCCACCTACGGTGTCATTCTGCTCCTGAGTAAGGTCTGTCTGCAGTTCGAATACGGGCTGCTCCAGTGGTTGCGGCTCGTACTCTTCTGAATGCGGTGGCTCTGCATGCATCTCATCGAAAGTTTGATCGGGCATGGGAGGTCCCTGATAAGCTGTACCGCTCCTTAGTGTTATGCTCTTGCAAGTCTCTCTTGGGTTTTCTTCCGGTTGGCCTGGAAATTTTCCTTTTCCACGTGCGATACTTGAGAGTTCTCTTGCCATCTTAAAGACATTGTCTTCTAAGTCTTTGTTGCGGTTTGTTAAGGATTCGATCTTTTGTGCGATTTCGGCGTTAGCCTTCTCTTGCTTCTCTAGGAATCTCTCCATTAATGATGTGATGTCTGGTTGCTGCGGTTGATTGTATTGCCTTGGTTGGTAATTCTGTTGAGGATTGTTGTATCTTGGCTGAAAATTGGATTGTGGTTGGTAGTTCTGTTGGGGTGCAGCAGGCCTTTGATTGTTTGCATATGAGAGATTTGGATGGTTTCGGTTGTTCGGATGGTATGTGTTGTAGGCGGGCTGAGGTCGAAAGCTGTTGTCGATTGCGTTTGCTTGCTCTATTTCTCCCTCAGTTTCCGTCACATTCATACATTCGGTCAACTCATGTGCTCCTCCGCAATAGCCACATGCTGTTGCGGCATTGACTGCTGCTACCGTTCGCTGCTTGGTCTGCTTGTTAAGTGCCATTTGCAGAGCATCAATCTTTGCGCTCAGCATGGAGATGTCATCTACTCGGTGCGTGCTAGGTGTTGGCGCTGGCTTCTTTCGCTCAGGGATCCAGTAGTGTTGGTTGATTGCAATCTCTTCAATTAGGTTGTAAGCCTCGTTAGGTTCCTTGTTCATGATTGCTCCTCCTGCAGAAGCATCAATAGACAACCTATCGGTAGGGTTTAGACCATTATAAAAAGTTTGGACAATCAGCCATCTTTCTAGACCATGATGTGGACAACACCTTAACATATCCTTATATCTATCCCATGCCTCACACAATGTTTCACCATCCCTTTGTTCGAAATTAGTAATTAGATTTCTAAACCTTGAAGTTTTGGATGGTGGAAAATATTTTGCAATAAACACATTAAACAATTGGTCCCAAGTTTGAATGGAATTGGCCGGTAAGGAAAACAACCATGCTCTTGCTTTATCTTTTAATGAAATTTGAAATAGCTTTAGCCTGATTGCTTCGTCAGTAACTCCGTTGATCTTTATCGTCTCGCATATCCCTAGGAAAATTGACAAATGAAGATGTGGATCTTCATGTGGCAATCCTCCAAATTGCTGTTGCGAAATCATATTTATGAGAGCAGGTTTGATCTCAAAATTACGGTTTGTCACAGTTGGCGGGTTTATGCTAGAATTAGGATCATTCGCGCGCGGTACGCAATAGTCCCTTAGAAGTCTGGGTCTTGCTGCATCGTGAACTCCATTATCACCATTGTGTCTTCCGTTGTTAATCGGTGGGATATCCATGTTGATCGAATCTGGGTCTTCTTCGCCTTCAGAATTACTGGATGAAGAACTATGATTGGTTCTTATCGGTGATGTGGAAGCGAATTGTCTCCTCCTACTAGCAATCCTCTCGGATCTTCGTACGGATGATTCGGCCAGCGTGTAGTATCCTAACAAAGAAAAGAAAATCTGAAATTTAAACTAAAAAAAACCGAAAATTAAAAAGAAAATAAAATAAAAACGAAATTAAAAATAAAAGAAAAATGAAAATAAAGAAAATAAAAAGAAATCTAGGCGTTTCTAATTAATTGGATTCAATGGTCAAAGCAAGGGCGTCTTTCGAGGCCTTGCACAATGAACCGTTATTCCCCGGCAACGGCGCCAAAAAGCTTGATCACTCAAAAGAGAGCAATGTTTCTTTTAATATTTATAAACTCGTAAATGCTATCGGTTCAGACTGCAAGCGCACAATCCTTATCGAGTAGTATATGCGAGGTCGATCCACAGGGAATATTGGTTCAATGCTTTGAGCGATCGAATCACAACCTTTCGAAAGGCTAGACGAAATCTGAAATTTGAGAGATGTTTGTTGATCAATGTAAATTAGGAAACAATTAAAAGTAATTAAAGTAAAGATAGAGATGAGAATTCATAGGGTTTTGGCACACCATTGTCACTCAATCTGCCTTGACAATATATTCCTGTTGCGTCTGATTTCCTGTTGTTGTTTTATGAAAGATAACTACAAAGGTCACTGCGATTTATGTTACGCCAGAATGACAGATCTTTCATCGAGACTCTACTCAGGACAATGCGATTTACCTTACGCAACTATCGGGTCTCTTATCTCCCAAATTACTACACAGATCACTGCGATTTACCTTACGCAAATGATGGAATTTGGTCATGCATTTTGTTGTTCTGGTTTATGGTTTCCCCGCGAAGGTTTTCTTCACATAAACCTAATAGATCTCAACGAGGCTAACTCATCCAAATAGTTTAAAGAGTTATTAAAGCACTGTCACTACCCTAATGAACTCAAACTAGATCATTGAAATTAGATGAAGAGATAATAAATCACAAAAGCATATTCGATACAACAACAAGAAACCATAATCAACAGAAATATATATATCAAAACATCAAGAGTAACAAGGTTTACTGCCTAGCCCTAAGAAAAGGAACTTAGCCGCGGAACGGCATGGTTACAATCACTCCTCTCTTTAATCAAATCTAACCCCTAAGTACAAAGATGCCAATTCTATCTGCCCAGGGGCCTTATATAGGAGTGTAGGGACGTGTAGAGGTTGATTGGAGGCTAAGAAATCAATCTGGAAACAGCTGTCGGCAGTTATTTCCCAAGAGACGCCTTCGGATACGGACCGTATCAGGTAATACGGTCCGTAATGAGACCTTGGCGGTTATGGTTGTAACTTCCTGCGCCATCTTCTGAGTCTGTGCTATGTCTGGTCCGTATTAACCAATACGGACCGTAACCAAGACTTGGTTGAAAGCATCGCTGATCCGATTGACCTGATTCTAGCTCCTTTTGACATGAAATAGTCCCAAAACCTGTTTTCTGCAATAAAACATAAAGAAGGGTGACAGTAGCCTTTTTCTCTAAAATATTAAACATAAGTGTGAGAAAATATGCAAAACCTAAGCCAAAACCCTACGTAAATCATCATCATTTTGACTCTGATCAACGATCCCTCGGCTTCGGTACCCGCTCATGCGGGTTGTCGGCGACGCATCCCTCAAGAAATATGGTGTACGCGCCGTGATCCTGGTACCAATCTCTGTTTGGTCTGTACTAATTACAGCAAATGTTAGATATTCCAATCAAAAAGCTATAGTTGAAGTTTTGAATTAATAAAAAAAATTCTTACACTGGCGCGACATCCATCTGACGATCGGGCTCGGCCAATAGGGGATCTGCAGCTCCTGCCTCGAACACGTAATCTGCACGGGCAATCCCCCAGTCCTTGCCTGCAGTGGTCTCCCTGGGATGGTGCAGCCCTTGCCAGACCTCCTCGCTGATCGGTGCCGGGGTCGGAGCAAGCTGGCTCATCCAGAACTGTTTCATGACCCGTCCGGGGTAATGGTGCTCGATGATCTATATATATTTTAATACGTTAGACTGTTGTTATTAAATTAAGTCGCTTGTGTAAATAACTAGCATAAAAAAATTACGATACCTGAAAACATATGAGCGGCACCTCTGCACGCCAGAAACGCTCCTGCTGACGACATCGCTCCGGCAGTATCTCAAGATATGACCGATGTGCGCCATCCACCTCGACCTGGAAGTATAGATTTAATATCATATATCAATTCGAAATGGAAAAAATTTAAATCAAGATAAAAACAAAAGTAAACTTACATAATCTCTGTAGGGCTCCCAAGTCACAAACTCCTGATCATCTCTGAGATGCTCGATCTCCTGCCTTCAGAATGTGATGCCGAGAGACGCGCCATGCCCTGCACCCACCCAAATCTTGGGATAGCAGTACTTGGCGGCAAATGCAGGGCAGTTGTCCGGCTCTGGCTTGCCCCACTTCGGCACATCTGTCTTGTTGGCTATGACTGGACGGCCGACAATCAGATGTGCGTAGGACCAGTGCTGTATTAACATGCACGGTCCAATTAAGGTCTTGTTCTTCTTCAGGCAGGCTGTGTTAAGACCCCTTTACAATTTACAAAGTCAGTGTTACTACACTACGATGTATAATATTTGAAAATATTTATAAGAAGGTGTTTCTTACCTATATAGGCATGCCAGCGTGGCACCTCCCCAGTTGAACCTGCCCGCAGTGGACAGGTCGCGCAGAAGGTCGAGGTAGCACAGCCGCACCTGATCTCCATGCGAATCCGGAAACAACCGACAGGTGATCATCTCCAAAATATAGGCGCGCAGGTGTCGGTCAACAACCACCTGTTATAGATTTAAATTAGAACATTACTTACAAGAAAATAAATATAATACTATTTAAATTAAATCTTGTACAAGCAAATACCTGATCAGGTCGATCCGGAAAATCCTTGAATCTCGCCCGCAGCTTTGCCAAGCTGATGCAGCTGGGCGAGACCACGGTCTTCTCACCTCTCTTCTTCTCTTTCTGGAGATCCTCGTGCGAGATCCCCAACAGCTCCGCGCACAATGCCCGGAAGTCTCCGTACTCGACGCCCGTGACCGGCTCCCCGATAATAGTCATACCCCACAGGCAACTGACGTCCTGTAGGGTGACTGTCATCTCAACATGGGGGAGATGAATGATGTGCGTCTCGGGACGCCATCGCTCAACGAGGCCAGAAGATAAACCCTCGTCAGCAATCTCCTCGGCCATCTGGGATATCTGGTACAATCCCATCGAGCGTAAACCCCCCCCCGTACGCCGGCTGGTACCGTAGATGAGTGCAGTTGTGACGAACCGTAACCGCATCCAAACCCTGCATTTAATTAAATAATCAGATCAAGTTCATTCATCAAAAATTCGGGATGACAAATTTATAAATATGACAAATTTACTTACCCCAGTGGCAGCCTCTAAAATCCGATGCTCGACATTCGGGTACCACAAGAAGTCGCTGACCCTGTCGGTGCGACTCCGGATACCCGGAACATCCGCCAATGCTATCTCGATGTACTGAGACATCTCGTATGGCGTGGCTGGAGGGCCATGCCTTGTACCCCTACTGGAGAATGGTCTATCTCTACTGGATGTCATGCTGTATTGGATAATTTTTGGTCAAATATGAGATTTTGGTGAAAGTCCGGTTTAAATTTGGGTACAATTCTAATTAAATTTGGGTACAATCTAATTAAATTTGGGTACAATTCTAATTAAATTTGGGTACAATTCTAATTAAATTTGGGTGCAATTCTAATTAAATTTGGGTGCAATTCTAATTAAATTTGGGTGCAATTCTAATTAAATTTGGGTGCAATTCTAATTAAATTTGGGTACAATTCTAATTAAATTTGGGTACAATCTAATTAAATTTGGGTACAATTCTAATTAAATTTGGGTACAATCTAATTAAATTTGGATGCAATTCTAATTAAATTTGGGTACAATTCTAATTAAATTTGGGTGCAATTCTAATTAAATTTGGATGCAATTATAATTAAATTTGGGTACAATTATAATTAAATTTGAGTACAATTCTAATTCTAAATCCTAAATGAATATCTAATTCTAAATGCTAAATCTAAACTCTAAACCTAAATCCTAATCCTAAACCCTAAACCTAAACCTAATTACTACTCTACACTAAAAATTAAAACTAGAGAAGAAGAAGAAAACTTACCCGAGGTCGAAGGGATTCAAACTTCTTTGAAATGATATGAAATCCGAAACCAGCGGCCCCTTATATAGGCTCCTGTAGGGGTCCGCTCCGGCATTCTGCGGACCCATATGAGGGTCCGCTCCGGCATTCTGCGGTACCCCCCATATGGGTCCGCTCTGGCATTCTGCGGCCGTGCTAGAATTATAATTGTCAGAAAATCGTGGTTATTTGGTTAATTGATTTTTTTAAAATGGTATAAATAAAAATTTTGGTCTAAAAGATTCTCTATTACGGTACCGGGAGGATCTGAATTCCACCACAACCGCAAGTCAACTGAAATTTGTATCACCTGAGTTAACACAAATTCTGAGTTTAGATTCGGACCGTCCAATCTGCTTTAACACGAATATTAAAAGCCCTCCATGTTTCATCTCAGAACCGATTGATGCGAATTCTGATCGGACGGTCATGATTTGAACTCAAAATTTGAGTTACTTTAGAGAATGCGGACTCGGTCAAATGTGTAATAACTGTCCACCATAGTGACAAATGAATTATTCGGGTTCAGTTCGGCGAGGTCAAAAATTCATGATTCGAGAATAATTCAGGTATAGTTCGAGAATGATTCGGAATTATCCGGATCAGTGATCTCAGTTCTACAAGGGAGCAAAAAAAAGAAAAAAAAATTATGAGAAAAATTCAGTAAAAATTCGCGAAAAAATCATGAATAATTCGGAAAGAATTTGTAAAATTCACAAATTATTCACGAATAATTCGATCAACCGAATAATTCAACGTTCGGTTCGGCATCATAGAAAAACGATTTATTTTGCAAATAATTCACGAATAATTTCTGAATCTTGTGACTCTGCTGTCCACTGAATCATGGTGTCAGCAATGGACAACAGAAATCATACTTGAAAAATCAAACAGAGAATCCTTCAACCCAGAAATCAATAAATCAACTTGTGGTCATCGGTATTCGTTGAAAAGATAAAATAATAACGTAGAAGAAAATTTTACGAATAAAATAATAACGGTGAAGAAGAGAATTGATTCGCCAGCACGCCATGTGATGGGACGATATGTGCGGAATGCGATCTCCGTTCGTTCCAGAATTTTCTGACCGTTGGATTTGAAATTCAGAAGTTCAAAAAATCGTTTGCCGTTACGATCACGAAACCGCTCCAGCACATCCAGTCCGAATTTTGCTGCGGTCTCATGGGAACGGAAATTTCGTGTGCCTCGCACTGCCTGGTAGGACCCATCATTAATTTAGAGACGTCAGGGATTGTCAGAGTTTTTTATTCGGTAGGTATTTATGGTAATGCCATAGAAAATCTCGTATCAAGCACATTTTGTGCTGACCATCTAGATTCTAGACTTTAAACCTCAAAGCTCTCTCACTTCCATTCAATCCAAGCAGAATAGCGAACGAATTTTCTCATTTCAATTCAATCCAAGCGAAATAGAGAAGTAGAGATCCGAATTATTCAATCGACCTCTATGGCTGCCACCGTAGAATCACCCGTTAATTTAAAATCCGACGGCGCACACTTACCGGAGCACAATCCCCATCCTACGGCTGAACCAAGGGATAACGCTGCTGCTCCGACACCTCCTCCGTATGATCATCAATCGACGGCTCAGAAAGCACCAAATCTAACAGCTCGTTCTCCTCCTTCGCCTCTTTCTCCAGCTGGTTCGAATCCCTATGTAGCTGCGGCTCAGCCTGCTCCACCATCAAAGAGTAATTGTTGAATGAACTCTGTATTACTCGTTGATTTTGTTCTGATCTAGTTGATTTGAGCTCCAATTTGATGAATTATCAGAAACTATGGAAACGGTGAAGGGGGTGCTATCTAAATGGGGAAAGAAGGTTGGTCAAGCGGCCAAGAAGACTGAGGTTCTCTCTAAAAGCACCTGGCAACATTGTGAGTTTTAATTATTACGACATTTCTAATTATAAATTACAAATTTCCATTTTTACTGTTCATCTGTGTACTAACCATATTGGATAATTGTGAAGTCTTTAATTAATTATGGAGCTAATGATGAGACTTTATTTGTAGGGTTGGGGATTGAAATAAGGTTTCATTTATAATTCTCAGAACAAATGTAGGGTTGGGGATTGAACTGGAATTTCAAGTCCTCATTTCTCATTATATCAATTTAAAGGGCAAATATTTGGTGATAAAAATAGAAATTATTTGAAATATTGTTTTCCTTTACTAAAAATTAGCTATTGAAAACTGTCTATCTTCTTCCTGAAAAGGGGCACTTCTTCAATTTTTCCTTGTATTCAAGGCAAAGCAGCTGTGTCCAATATAGGGTGTAAATCAATGCTAAAATACTCCAATATTTCAATTTTCTAATGTGTATTCTCTATTTGCTCCACTGGCAACGATTAGATAACAATTATGCATTTTAGCAGAGAAATTTAACAGACGGTAGGTTGTTAACAAAAATTGCACAATTTATATTTTTCTCCCTACTATCCTACATAGCACCGTAGTGGACAATTAGCGGGAATAGTGAACTTCTGATCTAATTTATCATAATTAATTTTAATGTCCACCCAGTTTCAGCTTTGTAACTTATAGCCCCTATTTTATATTTCATTTAGTGTCTTTATTAAGACCATGATTATTTTAAAATAAGTGGAGTTAAAATATTTCAATTTTTTATTTTAAAATATGATGCTCAATTAGTCGTAAATTAGTAAATTACTATTAGGTAATGTTAATTTAAATTTTAAATTCCTATTTTAATATAGAAAATTGTTAAACATGCTATTGCAATAGGACTTTGTGTTTTGAGATCTTTTTTGTAAGTACCATGGAAATAAATAAAAGGGTGTGTGATACCAGTTTGCTGGCACTAACTTTTTAAAAAAAAATATATGGGAATAAACTTTTGAAAACTAATTAAAGACCTTTTAAATACATGTCAGTACTATTGATGGCATATGTAGTCTTGGAATATCTTACTACTGAAGATGAAAATTTGTTTAAATGCAAATTTCAATTAGTGAAGCCTAATAGAAACTGCGAAAAAATAATTCCTGCTTTTCATCAAGGTTATAGTTTAAGTTGTTTTTTTTTTTCTTAACCTCCATAATGAATGGGTTATTTGACTGCAAAGGTACTAAAACTCTATTAATTTCTTCTCCACTCCAACTCATAACGTTGATCTTGTATTGCAATTTAGGATCCTGTTACTATTTTTCATAGAATAATGAGGAGAAAATAGGATACATACTAATTACTCACAAACTTACATTATTTTCTCTTTTCTTTATTTTTTTTAATTCAGTGAAGACTGCACCTAGCTTTGGTGATGCAGCAATGGGAAGAATTGCACAAGGAGCAAAAGTAGGTTATTTGATGCCACACTCTGCTTTCTTTTAATAAAATTTCAAAAGTATCGCATACCTCTCGGGAAAATGTTATATTTGTGGACAATTTTTAGGACTGTCGGAAATTGCCATGTATGTCCCTATGACTAAGATTACCAGTACCCTTGCCTTACATGTCACCAAACTCGCACAATTTATCTGATAATGGTATTGCTTTTGTGTTATGATGTGACCAAGTTTTGACTATAGAAGAGTACTTACCTTTGCACCAAGCAAGCAAATTTATGTTGTTATACAACAAATTGTAAGACTCTTCAATATCTCTTAACTTCCTTTGAGAATATCTTACAGTTAAGTTCTGTTTTTGTGTGTGTGTGTGAGAGTGATTGGCAATTTTTTATTATCTTATTTATATGAAAATTGAAACCTTATAGATACAATGTAGTGCTATTTCTGCATCTTTCTTTGATAATATCAGTGACTTGTTTGGGCAATCTTTTTATTTCAAGTTGTTGTTGGGATATGCATGACATTCCAAAATTTGACAGGATACAATAAATTTGAGTATATGAACATCATTTTTTATTTTATGTTCTCAACAGGTTATAGCTGAAGGTGGCCATGAGAAGATATTTCGGCAAACATTTAACGTCTCTTCCGAGGAACAGCTGAGGAAAGCATACGCGTGTTATCTGTCCACATCAGCGGGGCCAGTGATGGGGATCTTGTACATATCCACAGCCAAGATTGCTTTCTGTAGTGACAGCCCCCTTTCATATAAGGTCGGGGACAAGACTGAATGGACCTATTATAAGGTTGGTATTATTCATATTTAAAATCTCTCTTTGTTGGATGGGCATCAGATTGTGGGTCCATGTGATATATGCTATTATGATAGCACATGTCCAAACCATGCTGATACAGCCAATTTTACAGCTCCTGCGTGCATTCACATTGCTAAGTTCCTTTGGTTACAGAGAGTACTTGATACATGATCATATTTTATAATTAGAGCTAACCTGCACATATTTATATTTACTCCATTCTGTCATAACTAATTTAATTATCTTCTGTCAAGATACTGTATGCAATAATTTCTTTAAACTGTGGGAAATAACTTCTTTACAATTAGACCTAGAATTTTTACTACTAAATAATGTGGAAAACATGCGAGGAAATATTGTATTTGCACAAAACTAAAAATAATGCATGGTGTTGACTCAATTTGAATATGGAAGTTTGGAGGTGTGTATATGCGAACTTTCTTCCAGCTAAATTAATTAAGTGTTTCATTTCACTTTTTATCTTAGTTATGAAATCAATAATGTGCTATCTAAACACAACTGTTTGATATGTTTGTTATCATTCTAAACTTTTATTATTTTGATGAAAATGTTTAGGTGGTGATTCCATTAGATAACCTGAAAGAGGCCAACCCGTCAGAGAGTCAGGTGAACAAAGGTGAGAAGTACATTCAGGTTATCTCTATTGACAACCACGAATTTTGGTTCTTGGGATTTGTCAACTATGACAGTGCCGTGAGAAACCTTCAACGATCTTTAAATGGAACACATGAATCACAACCAGAAATCAACTCCCCTCCACCATATTCTCAACCGCAACCTCAAATGCAACCTCAATCACCACCTCATTTGCAACCGCAACCTCAACTGCAAATGCAACCACCGCAACAATCACAGCTTGAACCGCAAATGAAATCCGAATCGGAACCAGAATTGCAACAACAACAGCAGACTCAATCTCAACGGCAACAGCAACTGCAATCACAATCCCAACCGCAATTGCAGTGATTTTTTCTCAGACTAGATGTTGAAATCGCATGTCGACTTTTGTTTATTGGTGTGAATGTGAATTGGTCCAGTGATTCTATATACTTGATTGGAGTTTATATTCTAAGAAGACTCTTTTTCTTGATTTAAGTTCTACTGTAGTAATCGATCAATTTTTTTTTTTTTACTTTTGATGATTTATTTGTTTCTCATTATTTAATTGATATGGATTTTTTGTAGTAACATTGTATATCTCATCTTTCCTTTTTATTTTTTTTTACCTTTTACCTCTCATTTTCTCCCTTTGTGAAAAACTCAATAATCTAAGTGCCTTCATTGGATTGTTAACATTTTTCTTGATGCTCTGGATTTTTCTTTATTTCGGTTTACTGAACCAATTTCAAAACTGTTTTGCTTCAATTTCTTGTCTCAATATCCAATACTTCTAATTTCAAGTGTCAAGGTTACTCATAGAATTTTGTTGTTTGCATCTCTGCAACATTTTTTTAAATCAAGAGAAGAGTCTAAGTCAATTTTTTTTAATATCCAATATTTCAGTTTACTGAACCGATTTCAAAACAGTTTGGCTTCATTTTTTTTTTCTAAATACTGTACATTTTACTATAAACAGAAAAAAAGAAAGAAAAACAGAGCTGACTAGTTTGAAGTCACCATGTGCAGATATGCTAAATGAAAGTCAACCATAGTGGCCGAAATTTAACACTGTAATCAGCAGTTCAAGGGACATAAAAATTAGTGCAGAATAGACATAAAGTCAAAATGTTGGTACCAGATAGGCCACATAAGTTGAAAAAAAGCATCAATTGTAATATTCATAGTCACAGACATGTCTGTACTGGGCCAACTGCACAAAATTTGACCCCATCATTTCCCAATTCACTGGGTCTAGTACTCTCTACTTCTAAGAGCTGTTCTTGTTTGGCCCATTGATGGAACTTCTTCTTCTTTTTTATTTGAGCATGTGGGCCATTCATGGAGTTTAATTTGGAGAAGTGAAGGGGTGGAATTCACATCCTCCCGGTACCGTAATAGGGAATCTTTTACAATTACTTGATCTGGATCGTTCTTTTTAACTTTGCACGAATCTCAAAGCCCAATAATACTGTCCTCTCCGTCAGCCTGAATCCCAAACCGGCTGGGAGTTAATCTCAAACCGTAAAATGAAGGGAATCTTTTACGGTACCAGAGAGGATATTTGCCCCAGTGAAGGGTTGGAATTCACATCCTCTCCGGTACCGTAATAGGGAATCTTTTACAATTATTGGATCTGGACCGTTCTTTTTAACTTGGCACGAATCTCAAAGCCCAATAATACTGCCCCTGCGTTAGCCCGAACCTCAAAGCGGCTGAGAGTTAATCTCAAACCGTAAAGTAAAGAGAATCTTTTACAGTAATGGAGAGGATACTTGTTCCATATATGATAGCAACAGTTATTGTATGTATTTGATATTTCTTTTGGAAATAAAAGGGGATTAAGTCTCTAAACATTAATAACTAAAAAAATATTTTAATTCTAAACATACAATTGGAGAATGGTGCTAAGCACTCCTTATAAACTGAAAAAAAAAAATCATTTTAATTCTTTGAAGATTTTAATTTTTTGCAAAAATTACTACTATTAACCTTTCTCATAAGATGAAATTATATGACACTTATTCATCTAATTATTTTTTATCTCAATTTTCTAGTTTTGTTCCTGATTAATCATGATGGAGTCTGTAATTTAAATATGGTTCAAACACAACTTTCCATTTGTGTTTTAAATGCGCGCATACGTAAGTCTTTAACCATGTCATGTCATAATTTATTTGAAACGTGACATGGTTAGATCGGTTTTGTTTTTTTACTATGTCGGTGTGATAGTTTAAATTTAATTCAATTTATCATTTTTGGATAATTTTTTTAACAAAACTGAAAAAGAATCCGAAAATTAAAAAAAATATTACCAGAAACTGAAAAATTGGATATTTTCCGATAATCATTGTAACAAATGAAAATTTCAAAAGATTTAAAAATAATTTAATGAATTTGTGAAGTTTTGAATTTCGATTGTAATTGTGTCCAAGTATGTTTTTAACGGTGCTTTGTCAATCCAAACGCAACATAGCAAACACCACAAGGCGGTGCCAAAATTTAAATACTAAACAGAACCATAGTCAATTATGTTTTCACATGATTTGTAACATTAATTACCGAGTGATTTTGTAACATGTGCACCCACCTATAAGCCTTAGATGATTTTAATATTAACATGTAATGACCCACCATAACCTATTTAAAATTTGTAGTTCATTATGAGGTTTCAAAGCATACTGAGTTTGTCAATTTAAAATTGGAGATCTACATATGATGTTGGATACTGTTACAACCGAAATTTTTAAAGTTACCATTCTCTCAAAATAAATAAACCAAAAAATCACAGAATTTGGATATTTTTAGATCTACCATGGCCGTAGAACACCGGTGCGGCCCCAAATATGCGGGACCGCACAGGCATTCTGCGGCCCCTTTTTTTTTAAACAGAAGAATTATTCATAAAAGAAGAGAAGAGAGGCACAAAAACCAAAGAGTCAAAGGGTCAAAGTATTTCTCAACCGTTCAAATACGTTCAAAGGTCAAAGGAATTCTAATTTTTCTGCAAAAAAAAAAAAAATTGGGCCGTAGAACTATTCTGCGAACTCTTGGCTGGAGCCGCAGAATGCCTGTGCAGTCAGGGTCGCACCGGTGTTCTGCGGCCACGGTAGATTCCAAAATACTCAGTTTTTTTTTTTTTTTTTTTTAAGAGAACGGTAACTTTAAAAATTTCGGCTGTTACAACATATATGATGATATGGTCGGTGTGGAAACCGAGCTGTCTCAATCCTACCCTAGTTACCAATAAATAATTCATTATATATAACTTAAAGATAATTTGATTTGATAAATCGGAAATAAAGATACGCTAGAAGGCCAATCACCAATCTCCATGCAAAGTTTGCTCTATGATAGGTCGCTATCAATTCCAACAGGAGTGGTTGGGATGAGGCTCCACCAATTTGGTACTGTTTGAGCGTGACATGTGAAAAAATAATACTTTGATTCCTTTATAGGTTGACATATTATTACTCATTATATGCAATATGTTTAACACACATATATGTAACATATAAATAGAAGTTAGTTTGACGTGTATAAATGAGTCCGGTTAGTATAACATCGATGTATCGATGTAGAAGTTAGTTGACGTGATATTGATGAGTCCGGTTAGTATGATATTGGTATCATATAACACTAATTTTAAATTTTATTGAATAGATTTCAAACGACGAATCCGATCTTGTGCTTCAAACTTCAATAATTTTTCAACAACCTCAAATCCACTTTACCAATCTCAATCTAGATTAGGTTAGAGTGAATTTTGTGAGAATCTTTGAAAGTTCAACACTAGAGCCTCTTGTGCCTGATCCATAGGCTGTGAATTCCCGTTGTGATTGTAAGGGCTCATCGGTTCTAAATTTGTAACATTTCTCATTGAGTAATAGAAAGGCGTACCGAGAACAATGTACTTACATACTAAATTTTATATATTTTTTTAGTTTTTTACTATTTTTTTTATAGGCTACTTTTGAATTGTCCATAAGTTTTAGATAAAGTGATTATTAATCTATCTAAAAATATAGTAAAAAAAATGTAAAATTTGTTTTTTAGTTACATGATCTATAGATATTTGGAGTTTGTAAAACTTGCATATCAATTATTTAGACTTTGCATATATAGATATTTGATACATGAGTGATGCTACGGTGCTTTGGGAAGTAAAGAGGGTGTTTTACTTCCCGCTCATATCTCCATTTTTAAAGTTCAAATAGTTGGTCCGAATTTCTCAATATGATTTTCATATTAATATGTGCTTGGAGACCAAATTTTACATTTTTTGGAAAATTTTTACTATTTTTTTAGAATTTTTGAAAATCAGTGATTTTTGAATTTTTATTTTATTTTTTATTTAATGAAAAGGTGTGATTTTCAAAAATGGTAAACAAATAGTAAAAAATTTTCAAAAAATATAAAATTTGGTTTCCAATCACATATCAATAGGAAGATTATGTTGAGAAAATCGGATCAACTATTTGAACTTTGAAAATGAAGATATGAACGAGAAGTAAAATACCCTCTTTACTTTCCAAAGCACCGTAGCATCACTCTTTGATCCATAGTACAAACCATTATTTACTATGCATGGTACCATACTCTTTACCCATAAAAGGGCTTTGTGCAACATTGGTTACAATTGTACAATTATGCTGTAATAAGATTAAAGACAGCTACTCTTGAATCTAAGCAGAGTTGACCTGACCTGACCCACGCACGCCATGACCCGGGCCCATTTTCATTATCAACTCTATTATCCATTTGGGCTGAGGATCTCTACCCATACTTTGGAGCTTCCTCTTTAGGCCTTTTAGTTTTGACTCCTACAATCCGGGCCCACACAGCCCTACCAACCCTATTTGGGACCATTTAATTTCATCAAATTTTCATGGGCCCAGCTTGTATTAATCATTCCTTGTTCTTTTGTTAACCCCACTATGTTAGGGACAAGTATCCTCTCCATTACTGTAAAAGATTCTCTTCACTTTACGGTTTGATATTAACTCTCAGCCGCTTTGAGATTCGGGCTGACGGAGGGGTAGTATTATTAGGCTTTGAGATCGTGCCAAGTTAAAAAGAATGGTCCAGATCAAGTAATTGTAAAAGATTTCCTATTACGGTACCGGGGAGGATCTGAATTCCTATGTTAGATTTGTTACCCACAAAATATTATTATTTTTCTTTTAAAATAATGAACCTATCACTGTTGATTTATCACCAAAATTGTTAACGCCTGAGGTTATGCATATTATGGATCAATACATACTGTGAATTTATATCTTTATTTTTAAAATTTTAAACAACCGATCCGAACTATTAAATATAATTTCCATATGAAAATTTATAATTTTGAAAAAAAAATTATTTTTTTAGATAGATAGAAAATATTAAATAATGGACCATCCAAAAGTAGCAATTTTCTACCTATCCAAAAAAATAAATAGTAAAAAAAAATGTAAACTTTGAAGTACATTTTCACTCATTGTTAGTATTATACTAATAGACCCTCATGCCTCCTGTATATTAATTAAAGCTAACTTTCTAGTGTGTGGGGGCTTGCTTGCTTGTGGGCTTGTGCCATGCTAATTTTGAGGCAAAGTAATTATGTTTTTGCTAGCTTTACAAGATCATGAGGCTATATTCTTTTTGGCTCCATACAAGCATATAACAATATTTAATTCTTTATTAGTAGGTAGGATTGTACTCTTGCACTTTATTTATGGACAAAGTTAATTGTGCAATGATGTTGTGTAAATTGTAATTTATGGACATAGTAGATTTTTAGAATTTACTTAACTTAATAGATAGGGAGAAATTTGGGTCTGATGGGCATCGGATCCAAAGTGAGTTCGACGGGTTCGCTCACCGTCCAATCTGCTTTAGGATTCGGGCCTGCAACTTCCGCATTCACTTTAAAATTCGTGCGCACGAATCTCAAAGTGAATCGGACGGTCCTGAAACCCATCGGACCCAAGCCTTTCTCTAATAGATAATAAATTGTGATATAGTTTTACATTAAGAATTTGGTAGTATTCCGAAAAAAGATTAGATAATAATAAAATTTGGATCTCTGAAATTAACATTTTTAGTTCAATTAATTCGGATCTTCATCAGTTTAGAATAATATGAGCTTCTTTATTTTTTTCTTAACACAATAAACTATTGTGCAAAGATATTAACTTGACATCACATATTAATGATTAAGCATTTATTGTAAGAAATTAAGTGGATATTAGTCCTTCGATCAATATCATTTATTGGACTTGGAGTATTTTACCCCGTGCAGTATTGCAGAGGATACTCTTGGTGAGTGGTAAAAAAAATTCATTACATTTTTTATAAATAGTAGAAATTCAATTGCCTCGTATATTTTTCATGCTTCATTCGTACATTACATTTTTTTCTTTAAAGCCCAACAGAGGTTGCCAGGTGGGCCGACATTTTTTTTAGTATCCAAAGTTTAATAGAAATTAATTAATATACCCAGATTTTGTGAGTATTTACAAAAATACTCATACCGGCTATTTTCGGACCGGTACTCTATTTATTTGTCTACCGGCCATTAAATGGCCGGTACCCTTAATTTTTTTTTTTTTTTAGAGACACTATGAAAAGCTGAAATCTAACACTAAAAATTTAAATTTTTTTGTTTAAATTTTTTGTTAGATTACTTCTTTTCATGAATAATTAGCATATTTATACTAAAATACGCTAAATTACTTGAAATTATGTTAAATTACACTATATTATGCTAAATTATGCTAATTTCGCTAATTATACTGAAATACGTAAAATTCTGCTAACATAATTTCAAGTAATTAAATGCACTAGTCGGATGCGAACACTAAACTACTTTTTATTTAGGTACTAAGTTTCAAGTAATTAAATTCACTAGCCGCTTGGCCGGTATGGGTATTTTTATAAATACTCAGAGGATCTGAGTATATTAATTAATTTCTATTAAACTTTGGATATTAATAAAAATGTCGGCCAGGTGGGTGTGCTTTTTTCAACATGATTTCCATATTACAATGTGTTTGGAGATCAAATTTATTTAAAAGGAAAAATTTACTATTTTTTAAATATGTATAAAATTATTGTTTTGCAGAAGATTCTGGACCATCCAAAACAGTAATTTTGTACCTATATAAGAAAATAGTATTTTTTTAAATTGGTCTTAAACATATTTTAATATAGAGATCATATTGAGCGGTTCGAATCGACTTTTTGAATTTTAAAAATGAAAATAAGAATGTAAGTCACCAATGAGGATTGAAACATGAGCCATTTCAACCCTCCTCTTTTATAAAATTTATATTATTATTTCTTGATGTGTGGGGTCTTCATGGAACAAGCAGCAGTCACTTTGCGTGTCACAGTTTTCTTTAATCTTTATCTTTGTCACTGATGCACTGTGTGGTGTGTATATAAATATATGATCTCTGTACAAAGAAGAAAAAAGAGTACTGAGAAGCGTGGCGGAGGTGATCTGATCAACGCTAAAGTGATCGATCTGATCAATCTCTGTCTCTGATCCAGTGTCTAAGTGCATCTTTTTGAAGCCATGCCAAGTGTCTGGCGTTTGGAATTGATGGTTCGGTTCTTTGGTGAAGCTTTTTCACCTTGTACCATTTTTTTTCTCTCTCTATATATACTTTTGCTTTCTGGAATCTGGATCCATGCATGGCATGCTGTCACAGGCATGATTACACAAAATCCAAGGAGAACGGAGTAGGTCTGATGTCCATCGGATCTATTTTTAGGTTCAACGAGCATGATGACCATCCGATCTAATTTAAGATTTGTGCGCATGAAAATTAAAACAAATGCGCACGAATTTTAATGCGTTCCGCACGAATCTTAAAGCAAATGACGGTGATTAAACCCATCGAACCAGAGTAGGTCCGATGGGCATCGGACCATCGGACCTACTCTCAAGTGAAATCCAAGAGCTTCTATGCTCTCCTCGCAGCCATAAAGGATGCTATGCCTTATAGTTATTATATTGCAATTAAGGTTTTAAGTATTGGCCAACAAATTGCGTTGTGTGAATTAGTCGGTTTAATCAAAATAAATTAAAATCAATCAGATCAAATAAATTTTGTACTTGTAAAACTAAACAACAAATAATTCGATCATTCAATAATGTCAAGGATATTATTGTCTCGAGTTCACCGACCATTTGTGTTAGAGGTTGTGGGTTCGAAATCCGAATGAGAGTTTCTTTATAACGTGTTCGTTTGTCACGAGATTACACGTGATGAGAATCGGTCCGCTATTTAATTTACTGGAACTTGTATATGGGTATGAGTATCTACGGGAATGAATATGGAAATGTGTTATAACGAATGTTCAGTTTTACTGTGGAATTAGTTAATTGTAGAAAATCTTGTTTTATTTTAAAAATATGTATATCTATTTTTAATTTTTTGAGTATCTACGGGAATTAAATATGTACATTTTTAATCTCGAGTTCACCGACCATTTGTGTTAGAGGTTGTGGGCTTGAAATCCGAATGAGAGTTTCTTTAGAACGTGTTCGTATGTCACGAGATTACATGTGATGAGAACTGGTCCGTTATTTAATTTACTGGAACCTATGGGTATGAGTATCTACGGGTATGAGTATTTACTGGAACCTATGGGTATGAGTATCTACGGGAATGAATACGGAAATGTGTTAAAACGAATGTTCAGTTTTATCGTGGAATTAATTAATTGTAGAAAAGCTTGATTTATTTTAAAAATATGTATATCTGTTTTTAATTTTTTTATCTATTAAAAATAAGAAAATTTGTATCCAATAATAATTAGACCAATAATATAATTTTGTAATGTAATTTGTAAAAAAGAATGTTATCAGGGAGAACTGGTTAGTTCCACATTAGTAACAATTATCTAAATGGGGGCTACTTATATAAGACCTAGATCTCTAGGTGAAGTTAGCTCCAAAAACATGTGAAGAGGAGAGACAAGGGCGATTTGATTTGAGGGAAAAAAAAAAAAAAATCAAGTTTGACCGGCTTGGTTTTTTTTTTAGTATATAATTTTTTTATCAGGCCGGCCAAAGTTTCGGCGGCCTGGTATTTTCTTTCGTGAAATAGTATATAATTTAACATTTTAATTGTATGATCTCTTTGGGAGACTGTAATGCAATGCAGTTTTG
Organism: Carex parvula; assembly: GCA_025461045.1. Taxonomy (NCBI): domain Eukaryota; kingdom Viridiplantae; phylum Streptophyta; class Magnoliopsida; order Poales; family Cyperaceae; genus Carex; species Carex parvula. The sequence goes on along the minus strand of JAJGRW010001192.1, from coordinate 484,800 downwards.
AACGAGTAATTGATTTAATAGAAAAAACAACCTTGAATGAAGGTTAATTTAATGTATTCTACTTTAATAGGGATTTTAAAAATAAACTAAATTATACTAAATTACACTAAATTATGCTAAATTATGCTACATTATACTAAATTAAGCTAATTATGCTAAATTATACTATATTAAGCTAAAATAAACTAAATTATGCTAATTATACTATATTATACTAAAATAAACTAAATTATGCCAAATATGCTAAATTATACAAAATTATGCTAATAATACTAAATTAAGCTAACTATACTAAAATAAACTAAATTACACTAAATTATACTAAATTATGCTAAATTATGCTACATTATACTAAATTATGCTAATTATACTAATAATACTAAATTATGCTAATTATACTTAAATAAACTAAATTATATTAAATCAATTACGTTAAATTAACCTTCATTCAAGGTTGTTTTTCCTATTAAATCAATTACTCGTTCAAAACTACATTGCCGTGTGCCAAAGAGATCACACAATAAAAATGTTAAATTATATACTATTTCACAGAAAAAAAAAAAATACCACATCGCCGAAACTTTGGTTGGCCCGATAAAAAAGTTACATACTATTTCACCAGACAAAAATACTTGGCCGGCCCGATAAAATACTTTGGCCGGCCCAATAAAAATGTTTGGTCGGTCTGGACATTTTTAAAAAACTTCAAACATAATGGTCATATCTGTTAATTTATATTTGTAAAAAAAAAATATTATCATGCCGGAACTGATTAGTTCCACTAGTAACAATTATTAAGAAGGGACTACTTGTATAAGACCTAGATCTCTAGGTGAAGTTAGCTCCAAAAATATGTGGAGAGGAGAGAGGAGCGATTTGATTTCAGAGAAAAAAAAAAAAAAAAATCATATTTGAGTTTGTATTTTTTTTTTCTCATCAAATTATACCTGCATGACAACTGAGATTGGAAATAAAATGGGACAACTTGAAAATAAATAGACCATTCGAACGGCCATTAGGAATATTGGCAAATATGCTAACGAATTAATTTCAATAAAATCTACGTAAACAAAATTTTCTAGTAGGTGAATAAAATCTATATTTCACTCTCTTTTTAATATTATTATTTATTTGGATTTTGAAGGATGGTCCAAAAATAAAAAAAATAATTATTATTTGCATATCAAATATGGTTATATTTCAAAATTTCATAATTAAAATTATATTCTACAGTATTTTGATACATAAATTTTAGTAGGTGATTGGATCGATCATTCAAACAAATAATTAAACAACTAAAAACCGTTTTAACAAGATAATTTTGATTTGATTAATTATCACATTTTCTTAAACCTTCGCAGAATATGCGAAGTCGTGAGGGAATCGAACTCTCACCTTTTGAGTAACCAACAGTCCAAGAATATTTTTCCTAGCCAATTGTGTTATCTTCCACTTTCAATTATCGCATTGTTGTACATAATAATTTTGTAATTTTCCATCAGATATGGGTTTCCAGTTAACATTTTAAAAAACTCGCAAAATATTATATCAAAATTTTAATCGTCGACTTTAGTGATGAACAACACTTCTAATATTAATATATTAAGTCAAGAGGAAAAGTAAAATATAATCACTCTTTCTTCCAGATAATTAACTTCAAAAGCGAAAAGAAAAAACTTATGAAACTCTAAATCTACCTCAACTCCCCGCCCTTCCACCCAACCCCACTCCCACCCCTTCTCGTCATCAACCCAACACAACCAACGACACCTCCTCTCTCTCTCTCTCTCTCTCTCTCTCTCTCTCTCTCTATCTCTCTCTTTTGTCTCTACCTCCTTGAGCGGAAAGGGGGGTGAGGGAGAGGGGAGGGAGCGAGGCCAACGCAAGGCATACCTCGAACCAAGGTGAGGAGAGGAATCATCTCGATCAAAAAGAGTTTCTTATTAAGATGGATGCGTGCCATGGAGATGCAAGGAGAGGAATCATCTCGATCGAACTAAGTTGTCGGAGCGCGTGATGCGTCTCGCGGACGATAGTGGAGAAGATCCTGGAGGATCATCGAGAGAGCTGGGGAATAAGAAAATATGGCGAATAGAAGAATAGAGTGGTTTAGAGAAATTTGGTGAAAAATAATCACTAACTTGGGTTAGTACTATTCCGAGCAACTATTATTTGTTTGTCTTTTGTGGGTTTTCTCATTATTCTACTAATCCAATAAAATGTTGGGATAGTTGTTATTCTCAATCTTGAAGTTAGCTCTATTCCTTGTTTCATCCAAACGTTCTCAAAGAGAATAAAAAAGTAGACCTAAATGAGGGTCAATTGACGTGTTGTAAATAATTTTTTTATTATCAATTAAATCATTAGTTGACATTTAAAACCACTAGTTGTATTAAGTTCCAACATAAATCTCTTCCTCGAAAAAGTAATGTTAATTATACTGAAAGAGATAAAATTGCATAAAAACACTAAACGACATTAATCGTAATTCGTATAACATATCTAATTAGAGCCTCATTTTTTTTTTTCTGATTAGAGCCTTATTCTGAGATAATAACAGAAATGCCTGCTCTAAGAATTCCCAACAGGATTTGCCTTATGCAACCCAGCTAATGTGATCGCTTTGACCAGAACACAAGACGAGTGTTTTTCAACCCGACATGCATGTCTTCTACTTTTTGCTTGAACCGCATGACACAGACAATTTCGTTCATTGCTTTAACAATGGCATGTACGGATTTTGAACATATAGCCGTTGATTTACCCACTAAAATTCATTACAACTTTATAAATAGAAGATGTCGGAGGAGGTTTTACTTTATTTTGTTAGGGGCCAAAGTTCTTTTTTTTTTTTTTCAAATGTCATTTTCTTAATGAAGAATTGAATATTGGGATATATTTTTAATTTTATGAGCTTAACAAACTTGTTCTTGCTCGCATTCTTAGGGCCTGCTCGGCGCACTTCTGTTACTGTGGGAAAAAAAAAAAAAAAATTCACGCGCACAGTAAAATTTAGTTCAAATTTTTTTTGATCCTACGCCCATGTCCATTCCTAAGTTGGCGCCGAACAGGCCCTTAAAGTAAACATTATCCTCTGTTGAGAAATATTAGAAAAACCGCCTTAGAAAATCATAATATACTTATTTAGAAATAGAAAATTAGGTAGCATTCAAAATATAGCCGTTAATTCTTTAAGTCTAACCTAATCCTTCTAATTATGCAAATACAGAATCCAGCAATTTTAAAAAATAACAAAGGGCTATATGAAATTGTAATCTTTGACATTCCAATGTAAATAAATTTAGATTTATATTATAGAGCGCTATTTATAAAATATTATGATTATAAAATACAATGTTAAAGTAATGACACTCTAAAAACTTCAAGTACAAGACATTAAATTGGCATCTCTCAAAGTTCTTGATATTTTATACTTGCTTTGTGTTTCAAATTTAATGTCAAATTAAGTTGCTATGATTTAAAACAAAATTAATTATTAAATTTAGTTTTATAAAATAAATAATTAAAATAAGTCAAAATAAATAAATAAATACAAAGAACAATTTCTTAATCGTTTAAACGTGTTCTTTCCAAAAAAAATTCCTTGTTGAATTTCTTTTCATATTCCTACGAAATTTTAATAAATCATAGTTCAAAGAAAGAAGATTTCCAAATGAGAAATTCATATTTGCTGCCAATGCCAGAGAACAAAAAATCCTATCAAGTTATAAACCTAATTCAAACTATCCGTTCTAATTTTAATACGAATTTCAACGACCTTCCTAAATAGACTAATCATGTTATTAGATTCAAATTTACGGATCAAATTGCAATATTCTGTTGTCTCTATCACATACTTTGAAATTTTGTTCTCTCGCTTTGTTGTACATGAAATCTCTTGCGTTTGGTCAATGACAATAAAAATATTATAAAAACATTAGAAAGACTACCTTTAATAATGTACTTTCATTTACCATTCAATGGTATTGGTACCCTTTGTGTAAAGTAAATTCAACAACATTAATTAATAACAGTCCTTAGATCTTCCGACATTTTTATTAATATCCAAAGTTTAATACAAATTATTAATTATGCCCAGATTTCGAAACTTTCGCTAAAAATACCCAAGCCGGCCAGAAAATGGCCGGCTTACTCCCCCCCTAAGCCGGCCATTTTCTGGCCGGCTTGGTACTTTTTTTTTTTCAACCCGCATTTCACCCTATATATACCCCCTTTTTCTCTCTTCTCATCACAACTCTCTCATCTCACAACCGGATTTGAGCTCTTCTTTGAGGTAATTTTTTTTTTATCTAATTTAATTTTTAATTTATTTTTTTAGGGTTTAGGATTTGGGTTTTAGGTGTTAGAATTTAGATTATGTTGTTGTAATTTAGTGTAATTAGCTAAGTTAACCAATATTTAGTGTATTTTGGTCATTTTGACCATAATTAGGCTTATTAAGGGTAATTTTACCGAAATTAGCACATTTGACCAATATTTAGGGTATTTTGGCCTTTTTTACCATAATTAGGCTAATTAAGCGTAATTTAGTGTAATTAGCACAGAAGACCAATATTTAGGGTATTTTGGCCTTTTTTACCATAATTAGGCTGATTAAGCGTAATTTTACCGAAATTAGCACATTTGACCAATATTTAGGGTATTTTGGTCTTTTTTACCATAATTAGGCTAATTAAGCGTAATTTAGTATAATTAGCACAGATGACCAATATTTATGGTATTTTGGCCTTTTTTACCATAATTATGCTGATTAAGCGTAATTTTACCGAAATTAGCACGTTTGACCAATATTTAGGGTATTTTGGTCTTTTTTACCATAATTAGGCTGATTAAGCGTAATTTAGTGTAATTAGCACAGATGATCAATTTTTAGGATATTTTGGCCTTTTTTACCATAATTATGCTGATCAAGCGTAATTTCATCGAAATTAGGTTATTTTAGACATCAGGATGCCTAGAGCACGGCCTACCCAGCGTCCAGTAGTGGACGAGCCGATCAGTACTAGCAGCACGGAGCACATCAGTCCTCTCCTGTGGATTCCCCACAGCGAGCACCGAGTCTCACTGGCTTCTCGTGAGGGACGTTCCTTTTCTTATATTTTCATTAAATTTTGTTGGGTTTAAATTTTATTATGTTATCACCATGCGGATTACCTTTTTCAACGCAGGACACGGATCTTCTAGATGTGAAGTTGCGGTGCGTACACATAAAGTACTACGAGGTGATGGAGCCGTACCTCGTCAACCTGGGTCTCTACCAGGTTGTGGACATCGTGCGGACAGAGAAAAGTATCATCAATGCAGCTCTCATCGCTGGACTGGTGGAGCGATGGCGTCCCGAAACGCACACGTTTCACATGCCATTCGGAGAGATGACAGTAACTCTCCAGGATGTGAGTGCTCTCTGGGGTTTACCTATCCGTGGCACACCCGTCGGCGGCGTCTCTGACAGCACCAGATTCGCAGGTTATGTCGAGGAGTTGTTGGGAGCTGAGCCTTCCTATATCATTGGGGAACATGGGAGGTCGAAGTTCCATTTGCGGATGACGAGGTTACGGCAGCACTTCATCGCGGGTCTCTCGGCAGATTCCACCGAGCTGGAGATTCAGAGGTAAATTTTATAACTTGTTTCTACTAATTAATTTATAATACGGTGATTCTATTAGAATTTTTATATGTTTTGTATTACAGATATACACAGGGCTACGTGATGGACCTTTTTTGTTCTGTCATGTTTCCTGATTCCAGCGGTGATCAGATGCCGATGATGTATCTCCCATTGCTGATGGACCTTGAGCAGCCGTCGCCGTACAACTAGGGTGGAGCTGTCCTGGCGTATCTGTACTCCCACCTGTGTCCTAGTAGTGAGGTAAGTCATCAACTCTAATTTTAGTGTAAATTATTTAATCAATCAATCCATCAAAATACACTGACGTGTAATGTTCTTGAAAATACAGCCGAAAGCAAAGCAGATGTACGGGCCAGTACTCCTGCTTCAGCACTGGTCATGGTCACGGCTACCGGTGGGCCGTCCTATCCCTAATGAGGCACCGGATTGGGGAGAGCCAGATGTGTTTAGATGCCCGGCATACGCCAAGAAGTGGTACGGTTTCCACCACTACTTGGATCGGACCCACGGTGCTACCGTTGGGATCAGGCCAGTCCGGTCAGAGCTTCAGAGTTTGCCTGAGGCTCTTGTTGAGTGGACACCGTACGATCAGTTGTACGAGGAGTACCTCTTGCCGGGCAGTGTGAGTGACGAGCAGGAGCGGGCGATGTGGTTCTATCGAGGTCCACTCATACACTTCTGGACAGTGGAGCACCACTATCCATATCGAGTGCTCCGCCAATTTGGTCGAGCGGTGTTGATTCCCGCAGACCCATCTTTGCCGAGTTCCACGCACAGAGACCTGCACAGGTAAGTCGTAGTCTATTGTATTTATTGTTAAATACATCATATTACTTGAGCTTTGTAGTGCAACTAACGTCTTCCTTACAGCGTAACCCACCGAGGGCGACTGGATAAGGACTGGAGCACCTATTTCGATGCATACTACGGGATGGCCCAGGATCCTCAGTATCTGGACTTCTGTCACGAGCCAGATGTGATTCAGCAGACCTAGGGGGATCCCCAGTTGAGGTACGATGTATGGTACACGCAGGTCTGCATGACGAGTGTCTATCTGCAGGGTGATTACGGTGCCCATATCCGCGACAGGATCAAAACCAATGATGGTTACCATCCCAACGGCCGTGCATGGCCTCGCCAGGTAAAGCACCTAAAACCACATAGTTTTGGTCTAACTTAGTAGTTCATCAAGGTTTGATCTGACATGCCAAATTTTTTTCAGCTTCTGGCTGTGATCAAGAAGTGCGGGCATAGGATTGCCATGCTGGAAAAGAAGAACTGGAGACGGCTTGGGTACCGTGTCCTCAAGAAGAATGCGAATGTGGTTGAGGATGCCGGACACGGTGGAAAGATCATCGGTATGCTGCGAGACGCCGGAGAGAACATCAACTGACGTGAGATAGTTCCGACCGAGCCCGACCCGAGCCCGGTTCTGCTAGATGATATGCCATCTTCCCCCAATTCACATCCAGAGTGGGACTACCATCGTTGGGTATTGTCCAACATTGGGTGGACGGCATGGTACGACGAGCATGGACGTCCGGTGCAGCCTCATGTATGTCATACTTCAGTATCTGTCAGGTTTTAATAAATTTCTTCATTCAGATCAAATTTAATAATTTATGTGTATGATTGCAGGGTCCAGCAGAGATGCCACCACAGCCACCACCTGCGGAGACCGATACTTCTGAGTACGAGTCCCTCTGTGTAGTCTCCAAGACTTCGGGGTATTCGATGAGGATTTCATTACGGCACCGGCATGGTCCCGATATGGCACAGAGATGCCGTATGATGGAGAGACTAGTGGTAGTGGGTCTCATACTCAGCCTGCATTTGGGACTGAGTTCACCGCATCTATCTTCAGTACACCTCCGCCAGTACCGCCAGTCTCCACAGGCGATGCCAGATGGGATACCGCCGAGCAGATACTCAGATCTGCCGATGCCCCAGATGAGCCCGAGAGAGACGGAGCCTGGCCGCGCTGGCGCCGGGCGAACACCGGAGTACCGCCTCAGCGATATTCCCCCTCTCCGTTTTAGTTGTATTTTTACTAGTTTTGTACTATTTATATTTGATATACTATTTATGTTTGGTATATTTGGATTATCCTATATTTCGGTTCTTGTGTATGTGTGCTTTTATGGTACTATTTTTATATTTTACAGATCAAAATAAATTATCATGATAATGCTAAACAAAAAATATTACAACATTAAAATAGTAGCACAACATAAAAAATAATGTAGCGTATTTCAATTAATATAGTGTATTGTAATGTAATGTAATTTAGCGTAATTTAACATAATATAGTTTAATTCAATATAATTTCAATTAATATAGCGTATTTTAGTATAAATATGCTAATTATATATCAAAAGAAGTAATATAACAAATAATTTAAACAAATAATTTCAATTTTTCAGTGTTAAATTTCAATATTTTGATCTTCATAGTGTCTCTCTAATAAAAAAAAAAAATGGAGTAAGCCGGCTAGAAAATGGCCGGCTTAGGGGGGAGTAAGCCGGCCATTTTCTGGCCGGCTTGGGTATTTTTAGCGAAAGTTTCAAAATCTGGGCATAATTAATAATTTGTATTAAACTTTGGATATTAATAAAAATGTCGGTTAGATCTTTCCTTTCACCGAAATTTTTTTAGTTACCACCCCCATTAAATTTCAAATTTATTAAACACCACCTCAATTAATTTTTCTCAATACTTACCACCCACGCGGACTGAAGGCGCGTACCAAGTGATACCCTAACCCAGAGTGTGCACCAAATTTCGTTGACGCAAAAATATCAAATCACGAATTAATTTGTGGAGATTGTGACATATACCAAGCAAAAATATCATACCTTTTTAATTAAAAAGAGACATGAAAACCATTTTACAGATGCATTAACGGAGTTAGCTGCCTGGCCATATTAAATTTCGCCTACGCATGTTAATAAATATCTCTTTCCTCAGAAGAAAATTTATCAGTTTCTGTTTTTACATTTTTTTCTTTTCTTTTTAAAATTCTATCAGACCTATAAAAAACAGAATTAGTTTACCCATTCAACTAAAAAAATATTTTAAATAACCAAATAATAAGAATTAGCTTCAGAAAGGCTGTTGTGGACAAATTCATGCTAATCCAATTAATTCACGTGGCAGCTCAATTTCTTTGCTAATCCAATTATTTTGGTGCGCACCCTGGGTTAGAGTACCACTTGGTGCTTGTTTCCAGTAAGCACACCAAATGGTACTCTAACTCAGGGTGCGCATCATTTCAATTTGACGTGCTTTCCTAGTCTGTGTGGGTGGTAAGTATTGAAAAAAATTGATTGAGTTAGTGTTTAATTAATTTGAATTTAACGGGGGTTGTAATTAAAAAAATTTCGGTTCCTTTCAGCAGCTTTAAATTTTTGTATTGGTGATACATTTGAAGATAGAAATTTATGAATTCTTTGTTGCTTGTCCGTACAAATGAGGTGATGGATCACTATTATTATTAAAAAAATAAACATCACGTCTTTCGGGAATTGACACCAACCTTTAGCAGGAATGTGACATTACTACATTAGGAATCTATATTGTTTGCAATAGTTGACTTCCCTTTACATTTCCTGTGCATGTGACTATGTGAGACCAGAGGAAATTCCATATCATAAGCTTTTCTTAATTTGTTTATTTATGGATTTACATCGATTTTCAAGTTGGCTCGTGCATTCATTGAGATTGAGAGGGTCAAAATATTTTCATATTTTTTATCATATTTTTAAATTTTAATAACTTAAAATTAACAACTTAATGTTATATTAAAATAAACTATTATATATGATCTACGTTATTTTTTCTACACATGTGTAAAAAATTATGACATTAGAACCAAACGCCTCTAAACTAACTCAAGCTTAATTTGAATTTGGATCGAGATTGTATGGTCAAAATCTGAGCCGATCCATCAATCCACGCATGTTAGAATTCACATAGCCTCTTCAATAATCGTGCGGTGCGGATTCTGATGGGAAGTTCTAAATTCAAAGTTTGAATTACCTCAGAAGATTCGAATTCCAGTGTACATGGCATCTCCAATGAATTCGTGTCCTCTGCATTTAATGCAGAATGAATCATGACCGTCTGATCTATGTTGGCACAAATATTAAAGTTGTATGTGCATTTCACCTAAGACCAGATTGGTATGGATCCTGATTAGATGGCTGAATGCATTAATTCAAAAGTTGAGCTAATGCAGAAGATACAGCCTCATCTACAATGGCGTACGATCTCTAACATGACTAGAGGTGCAAACGGATCGGATACGGATCGGATAGTGGTAAAATCATATCCGTATCCGCTTTTATTTTTTGGATACAAGTACGGATCGGATATTAGATGGATATGTACGGATACGATCGGATATCAGATATCTATAGATAGATACATAAATATTTTTATAATATATATTAAACTATATGGTATATATCTACTATTTGGATACGGATAATTAAAATTCAAAACCATATCTGTACCTGTATTAGCACGGATATTCAGATATCGGATATCCGTATCAAATTTTCGAATACGCATCCGGATACGGTCATATATTATCCAATCCGTTTGCACCCTAGACATGACCCACTATTATATGAATTCGTATCCTCTGCATTAACGGAACGTGCATTAAAAAATCTGGACCGTTCGATTGAGATCCGCACTAATATTAAAGAGCCTCGTGCATCATAGACATGAGTTGGATTGGCTTCGATCCTAATCTGACGGCCGAGATGTATTAAATTCAAAAAATGCTCTTTTGAGGTAATGTAGAAGATGCGGACTCCTACATTACACTAACAGTTTGTTTGCTGATGGCACATCAAATCGTGTCCGGATCCTCTAAAGTAACTCAACTTTTGGGTTTTTGATCAGGACCGTCTGATTCGATTCTGTCTCTCGAGATCGTCTCGGAATTCAAATTTGTTGTCGGAATATGTGCGCTCTACTTCAGAATGAATGATCTCGGATCCGAATCAAACGGTTCCGATTTAAAATCCAAAAATTGAGTTACAAATTCCATCAAATCCACTGCTGATAAGTTTTTGCTGGATAATATCGAAATTTGAATATGAGAACCTTAGGAAATTTTAGTCTTTTCCATCTAAAGCTTGCTTTGCAATACGACGGCCCATCTTTATTTACTATTATGGGTTACTAGGTTTATTCCATCTAAATGCACCGATACACCGAGTGGGAATTAGATGGGATTTCGGATGTCATCTATTTCATGGGAATTACATGTGGGAATTAAGTGGGATCGAGTTGGATTTTCCAACCTTACACAATTCCTATTCGGATGACCCAACAATTTCCAAACATCACACATATTTTGTTTCAATGTAATTTTTTTGGATGAATTCGACTCAAACTCAATCTTTGTTTCTCATCTTTTCTCTCTGTTGGACCCTTTTGACTCATACTCTCTATCTTTCTCTGAGGCGCTCGGATTCAAACTCAATCTTTGTTTCTCATCTTTTCTCTCTGTTGGACCCTTTTGACTCATACTCTCTATCTTTCTCTGAGGCGCTCGGATGACCTGTTTTGTTCTCATTCTTTCTCCATGGGACCGTTCGGCAACAAAGAATTAAGAGTGAATGATTAAGAGCTTAAGAAGCGGTAAGGAACCGATGTTCGGTTGCCTTAATCAGTGGGTGAAAACTAAGGAAGCTAAAGGAAATGGTAGAGGTGCCTTAAGATCCGGGCAGAGGATTAAGATCCGGACAAAAGAAGGCTAAATGAGGTGTTCTTAATCCGCGTTAAGGAACCGGTGTTCGGCAGGATTAAGCGGCTAAGGAAGCTAAAGGAAGTAGATTCTTAAGGAGGTTTAATCACTTGTTGCCGAACAACCCCCATAGGATCTTCCCTATCTCGCCCCACCTAATGTAAAATTGTAGGAAAAAAATTATTCAGTCCGACTCCATATTTTTCTTCCCATGACGGAGTGTTAGCGTGATCAGAATCAAAATCATAATGATTTACGTAGGATTTTGACTTAGGTTTTACATATTTTCGCACACTTATGTCTAATTTATTAGAGAAAAAGGCTACTGTCACTCTTCTTTATGTTTTATTGCAGAAAACAGGTTTTGGGACTATTTTACACCAAATAGAGCTAGAATCGGGTCAATCGGATCATCGACGCTTATCGACGAAGTCTCTGTTACGGTCCGTATTGCCTAATACGGACCAGGCCTAGCACAGACCAGGAGATAGCGCTGGAAGCATTAAACCCTAACCGTCAAGGTCCTAATACGGACCGTATCACCTGATACGGTCCGTAACCGAAGGCAACTCTTGGGGAATAACTGCCGACAGCTGTATCCAGATCAGTTTCTTAGCCCCTACTCAACCTCCAAACGTCCCTCCACTCCTATATAAGGCCCCTGGGCAGAAAAAGAAGTGATCTTTGTAATTAGGATTAGATTTGATTAAAGTGAGAAAAGAGGAGTGCTTGTAACTATGCCGTTCCGCGGCTAAGTTCTTTTTCTTCGGGCTAGGCAGTAAACCTTGTTACTCTTGATGTTTTGATATATATATTTCTGTTGATTATGATTTCTTGTTGTTGAATCTAAATGCTTTTGTGATTTACTATCTCCTCATCTAACTTCAATGATCTAGTTTAAGTCCGTTAGGGTAGTGACAGTACTTTAATGGTAAGAGAAACTATTTGTATGAATTAGTCTCATTGAGATCTATTAGGTTTATGTGAAGAAAACCTTAGCGGGGAAACCATAAACCAGACCAACAAAACGCGTACCAAATTTCATCACTTGTGTAAGGAAAATCGCAGTGATCTGTGTAGTAATTTCGGGTTTTTAGAGATCAGTCAATTGCGTAAGAAAACTCGCAGTGTCCTATGTAGAATCTCGATGAAAGATCTGTCATTCTTGCGTAACATAAAATCGCAATGACCTATGTAGTGTCTTTCATAAAACAATGACAGAAAATCAGACGCAACATGAATATATTGTCAAAGCGGATTGAGTAGCAGGTGTGTCGAAACCCTAGAAATTCTCATCTCTATTTTTATTTTAATTACTTTTAATTGCTGCCTAAATTACATTGATCATAACAACATCTCTTAATTTTCAGATTTCGTTTAGCCTTTCGAAAGATTGTGATTCAATCGCTCAAAGCACTGAACCAATATTCTCTGTGGATCGACCTCGAATATACTACTCGATAGGATTGTGCGCTTGCAGTCCGAACCGATAGCATTTCCGAGTTTATAAATATTAAAAGAAACATTGCTCTCTTTTGAGTGATCATAGCGCTCTCTCTACAGCCTTTCTTCTTCAACTGACTACGAGAGTTGCCATTGAGAAAATTTTGAATTTGAGGGAGTCACGATTCAGATAGAAGTAGAAGAAAGCTTAAATCATAGAATAAACTTGATGCATGTATGGGGTACTGTTTTATTTTGAAAAGGTAATATGGTTTATAGTGGACCATGTCCAAACTGGTTACTTATAAAACATGATTTTATGAGCAAAGCTAATGTGTGATGTGCTCACCAAGACAACTCCAAAAGTCTATCGAATTGGCTTCCAACGACGAATTCAAACTGTTGAAATCCATCTATTTCATGAGTGATGCATATAGATGCAAACTTTTTAAAGTTTCGAATTCATTTCGTACAAAATCAAGCGGAAAAAAAAATGATGAAAAATGAATAAATATAACAGATTATAAAATAACTTATAAAAGATATATTTTTTTTTTATCGTTTGATCTTGTACTAAATGAATTCAAAACTGTAAAAGAATTTCATGTACATGCATCACTCATAAAGTAGATGAATTTCAACGATTTTGATTCGTCATTTGAAGCTGATCAAATAAATTTTTAAAATTGTGCTTACAAAACTCTCTTAGTGAACACATCACACCCTAGATTTGCTATGATTTTATTATTATTTGTATTTGACTAAATTAAAGTTGCATACAGCGGTTGACAACAGTGGTTGTTTTATTTATTTTTTATTTTGACTTAACTAAAATAAAATATTAATTGTTTATGAAATAAAATATTTTCTATAAAGATTAAAGAACACAAAATGAAATATGAAATATAAAAATTAAAATTAAACATTTTATTTATCTTTTGTGAATCTATTCAGCCTTTTATTATTTTATGGAATATTCTATTTAATTTTTTAGATTACACAAATATTAATTTTTTAAGTAATACCTTACAAATTTGATAGTTCCATGTTTTTCATTTTTTGAGCTAGTGGCATGAGAATTTTTTGAGCTATTTTCTTATGCTTCGTACATATATAGAGAGGTGTTTTAATTTTTCCAATGTTTAGATCAATTAATTCATCTTCATCCAATATATATATTTTTTACAACCACCAATTTTCATAAATACAACTACTATTTTCAGAGCACTGAATGCAAAGGGACTAGCATATACATCTCGTTGGATACTTCTTATTTAATTATAAAAATAAATTTATATTTTATAAAATAAGAATTAATAAGTAATGGTATTTTATGTTATTATTTAATTTTTAATTTAGTTGCATTATTAATAATTTTATTAATAAAATTTATTGTATAATATCAAACTTTTTTATAAAGAAAAATGTGATTTCCCATGACTAATTTCACGGTACAACCGAACACCTATTTAATACATTCCCATAAGTATTCCCATGCATACCTATTCGTATGGGTTCCCGTCAATTAAAAAGTAGGTTCTCAAACCCGTAAAATCTCATCTTACACAATCCCGTAACAAACGAACACGTGCTTATTAAGAAATTAAATGGGTAAGAGTCGGAAGAAATGGACCCTCCGAACTGATCGATTTGGGAAAATATTGGGAATTTATTCGAAATCCCATCAGTTCCTATCAAAATTGTAAATGAGAGCAATGCAACTTAACAAGTTCCGGTATATTACTTATATTATAGTGTCAGCTAAACAAGGCATCTTTGTAGCAAACCTGTTAATGTAGGTGAGGTCCTAACTAGCTAGCTTTGCCACCCCCCGCCACCCCCCCCCCCGCCCCCCCCCCCCCAAAAACACGACACGTGTCATTCATTTAATTGCTCTACGTCGTCCGTTCTCTGCCATCCTGATTCCAACGTACGTGTCAAGTATTAATTACAGTGCAAACTGAGGTGGTGTCTAATGGTCAGTGGTCAGTATAGTGACCCGATCACTGTTAACACTCACAATCACATGTATTGATGTATAGCAAGCAGTTCAAATCCTATTTACTTAATTTGTTTGTGTTAAAAAGGAGAAGTAATAAGAGAGGTGAGCTGTATGTAATTAGCAAAGTTAGAGTGTGATGTGCTCACTAAGAAAAATTAGTGAGCATAATTTCAAAAGTATATTGAATCAGTTTCAAACGGAAAAAAAAGCCCTAAACCGAATAGGTAATTCGGTTTAGGGAGAGTTACACGCAAGGCCAGACAGTTGGATGTGAAAAATTGTGAAAAAAATATAAACCTAATTGCCAATTCGGTTTAGCAAAAAAAAAACCTTCAAACCGAAATGGCAATTAGGTTTTTACGGTTTTTGTAAAAAATTAAGTAATCAAGTTGTTTTTTAAAATTAATTATTTTAATTACGTTTTATAAAAAAAATCCTAATAAGAGAGGTGAGGTGTATGTAAATGTAATAGTAGGATTTGGCAGGATAGTCTTAATCAGAGATAATTGTGTTTTGTGATGCGTTCCATCGAACAAGTCTCCTTTCCCAATGGCAATCAAGTGCAACCTAGGTATTGATAATGAGAACCTAAGCTATACAAGTTTGAAAGATGTTTAAAAAATATGATACTTTTTGTGAGGCATGATTGAAGAATGGAGGCATGGGGACAGAAGGGGCATGCATATGTGGTTTTAGTGTGTGTTTTGTGTTGGTGCGTTGGGAAGTAACAGGCATGTCAAGCCAAATCCCAGAAATGACCAATCATCATACCACCAAAGACCAACCAAATAATCTTTTCATTCAACTCATAATTCATTTCAATTTTTCTTTCTTACAATCCTAACTGCAATTCTTTCTTGTACCTTGCATTATGCATTCCTACTAAATTTGCTTGTCGGCAACACAACTTTTTTTTTTTTTTAATATTTTAACAGTAATGCATTCATACTAAATTGCCAAGTAGTGCATTCTCGTGTGAAAATTGATTTCATGGTCAACTTACAATATTTTCATTTTCAAAATCCTATCAGTCGATCTGAACCGTTCAACATGATTTTCATATAAATATGTACTTGCAGACCAAATTTTATATTTTTTTGAATTTTGTTACTATTTTTTAAGATAGGTAGAAAATCACTGTTTTTTTATGGTCCAGAATTTCAAATCAAGTGATTTTCTACCTTTCATAAAAAATAGTAATAAAATTCTAAAAAATATAAAATTTAGTCCATAAGTATCCATATGGGAATCATGTTAAACGGTTTGAATTAACTGTTAGAATTTTGAAAATAAAAATATTGATAATACAGACCAACCCGTAATATGCATAGAACCATATACTCACTCAAAACAAAATGCCCACAAATATATAATTGCTGTATCTGCATTGAATTTTATGGATCATTATTTATTCTCTTATAAAATGCATGTGCCAAAATTTAATATAATATTAGTTTCAAAGCAATTATAATGACGACAAAACAAAAATATAGACGATTTAAATAACAATTTATATCCTTCTAATAGAGAAGACTTAAGAAAAGTATTCTTACATTAAGGCAACACAACTGAGTACAAAATGTGTCCAATTACTATATGCATCTCTCCAATTTCCATTCAATGCAGATTTACGACATGAATTAGCTTAGGGCGTTATTCTATATGAATCACTAAATTGAGATTGCACAAGAGAATCTAAAATAAATTGTAGAGAAGAGAGGAAGCAACCTCTTCTCAGTCCTCACATAGGCTATAGACTACAGACACGCGTACAATGGCACAAGCACTATTCATTGGGTGGATTGTCTAATCCATTTCCCACTAGAAAAGAGGTCTTATACATGCATGTCACACTGGTTTGGTTTCTCCACGCATGAGAAAACACAACAGAGGTTTGGTATCTTTGCTCCATTACTACCTGCCTACCTGGTTTGTTTGTTTTTGTTTCTTTTGGGGGTTGTTGGTGTTTCGGTCTCTCGGCCTTTTGGGCTTCATTCACTAATCACATATTATGTGTGGATATATATATAAATGAAACAAAATGGTGAACAGTAAAAGGTTGAAAGAGAAAGAGGAGGTAATGATCAATGATGTGAAGAGAGGCAGGAGACAAAGCAAGAAGCCTTTTTAGCTTTCTCATGCACATACATTCTTGCTCTTTCTCTGTGCTAATTTTTCTCTCTCCAGAGTGCACTCAACACCTGACCCTTGCCATGGCCTGTTTTGAACAAAGATCCAGACAAATATGAAATACTCCTCTGAATCTCATGCGTGTGTGGGGTCCCCACACACGACCATCAGTCCATCACCTTCTGTAATATATATATATTTATATATATTGAGCGGCTAATATATATCAAAACATTTGTTTTTGGATCATGAAACAAACGCTTCAGTTTTTATATTTTTAAAATTCAAACAGTCGATTCAAACTATTCAACATTCAATCTATATTAAGATGTGCTTGGAGATCAAATTTTACATATTTTGAAATTTTTTTACTATTTATTAAGTCAGTTTTAATATCGTTGTTTTCAATAATTCATTTTTTTTCGCTGTTTATTAACATCAACGATTTTAAAACTGGCTAATAAATAGTTAAAAAAGAAATTCCAAAAAATGTAAAATTTGATCTCCAAGCACATTTTAATATAGATATCACATCTAACGGTTTGGATCGACAGTTTGGACTTTGACAATAAAAAAACCGATTGGTTGCACCACGGCTCGGGAACAAATATTTTGATATTAGCCAACCTCTCTCTCTATGTGTGTGTGTGTGTGTATAGAGAGAGAGAGAGAGTTGGACTATGATGCATTGCAATGTATAAGTCTTCTTGTACATTGGATTGTAAACTGTTAGATTCGAAGTTTAAACAGTCGATCTAAAAGGCTCAACACGTTCTCCATATTAACTTGGAGACCAAATTTTATATTTTTTGAAATTTTTTTACTATTTGTTTAGAATTTTTGAAAATTATTATTTTTCTATTATTTTTCAAAAATTTCTGGACCATAGAAAACAACTATTTTCAATAATTCTAAAAAAATAGCAAACAATTTCAAAAAAATATAAAATTTGGTCTCCAAGCACATTTTAATATGGAAATCAAATTGAACGGTTTGGATCGGTTGTTTGAGAATCAAAACCAATAATTTATAGTCCAATGTAAAATAAGACCTATACATTGCAATGCACCTTAGCCAACTCTCTCTCTCCCTCTCTCTCTCTATATATCATGCCTTAAATCAGTAACATGCTACAGTACACTATCAGTATAAGCCCATAAAATTCTCTTCTGAATTTTCTTATGATCCATCATATATTTATTTATTCTTATTTACACAATTTCTGTAATATTATAATGTGATAATAAATTTTTTCTAAGAACTAAAAGTAAGTACGGAATTATTATGGGCATGCGGTTTATATCAGGTTACACATGCAGTGACAGGTTAGGGTAGAGGATTAAAGCAAAGTTGGAGGTTGTCAGGTTGGTAAATGGAGGTGTTACAGAGTAGAGAGAGAGAGAGAGCAATAAAAGAGAAAAGGTGAAGAAAAAAAGAAAGAAAAGGCTGCAAGGGGAATAGAAATGGAAATCACGGTCGACCAAGCTTTTATTGTCTTGTCACCATCGACTGCTCTTTTCTCCGTAAAACCCTCCTAGTATTTGATCGTTTCTCCTTCTCTCTCTTCATCTTAATTTCTTTTCTATTTTTTCCAAATGCTCTCTCTCTCAAGGAAGATAATTATATCTGAACCAAGTTGAACGGAACGGAGATGACTTGAATTAAGCTTTCCGAGTTCGGATACTTTGTCACAGTGGCAGATGAATCAATTGTGTAGCGAGTCACTAATAGGCTTGTAGTCAAACTCTAAATGAATTTGTTTGATTTTGTTCAGCTCAGCTGGAAGCCTGGAACTAGCTTTAAATATGTAATTAATTATATTATTCAGTTTAGAATATCTAGCAATTCATATATATGACGTAATATACTCAAGAGGTATGAATGTAATTTATGTAAATTTTTTAATATATTTAACAAAAAATTGGAAAACAATGAAATATAGCTATAAGAAAACAAACAAATAAATAATATGAAAGAAATAGTAAAAAAAATGTATATAGTTGATTTTTAACTCGAGATCAATAATTCGGCTTAATTCAATGTTTCCAATTATTTATTTTAGGTAATGTAAGCACCACTGACTTTTTTGAAAAAAAAAAAAGGAAAATTGCCACCTATGGAATTCATTTTATAACAAACAAGTTCAACATGCAATTTGACCTCTCTTAAGCTATATTTTTTTGTTGAAATAATTCAACAATAATTGCCACTAACCTTGCAATAACTTCAATCATACTTTATTCACAGTATTTTTCTCTTAAACAAAATTAAAACATTCATTTGACAATGTCAATAATTTCTAGCCTTAATTTCAAATTACAACACTATTTCATGCAGGGGTTGTTAAACACAAGTTTGTCATTCGGAATATATAGTATGAGAAAAAGTGAGATATTAGGGGAGATAATTAAATAGTATTATCGTCAGTAAAAAATACTATTTCAGCACTATTTCCAAAAAAAATATCAATTTTATAATTATTATTATTTATACCACATTCCCGTCATATATATATACTCTTTCAACAACTGTTTTATTACACTATTTTATGTTTGGAAAAACATCACCCGACAGAATAAACTCAATTAATTCATATCTGAATCCCCAGGGGGCAGTTCAAAACAACAACAAAATCATATCTGAAGGCGACAACCTGTGCAAATTTGCTCAGCTTAATTCCAGGCTATGGTAACACAGTTTCAGCTGTGGTGCAACTGCTGCATCAGATACTACAGGTATTGTGAATTTGTTATTTGTGACACCACCTGTTGCCTGTACCAGCTCATGCACTGCCACAGTTACTGTCCGTTCATTTCTTACTACGTACACTGGTGCAAGACTGCAAATCCCCCCTCTCATTTCATTGGCTACTGAATTTGTATGGGGGTGTGATAAAAACAAACAAAAGAAAAAAAAGATAGGAAATCTTTATATATATATATATATATATATATAATAATATATAGCTGGCAGTGACACAAACTGGGTCTATGGTGACCTGACATCTGACAAAGCCTGAAGTTGTACTGCGAGAGAGAGTCCTGTCAGAGAAAACAGCTGACGTGGCCGCTCAGACTTCACGAGATTTTCTCTGTGTCTACGCCTGGTTTCGTAAAGAAGTGCAATAGTATATTACTGTGATGTTTTCTTTTTTACTGTTATTTCTGTTATTTGTTATCAGATGTGCATGTGCTAAGACTTTTTAAGTAGTTATAATACAAAGCCTACGGGCATCCACTTCAAAAAAATAAGAAGTGCAATAGTATATCAGTATGGAGTAGAACTAGGGTGCTCCTAAGCTCACCAAGTCCTTCGTGAGCGCGACTCTAAAACCTATCGAATTGACTTCAAACAATATTTTCAAACCGTTAGATGTTCAATCTATATTAAAATGTGCTTGGAGACCAAATTTTACATTTTTTGGAATTTTTTTACTATTTATTAAGATGGTTTGAAAATCACTGTTTTTATTAAAATTCTGCACCATTGGAAAACAGCAATTTTCAAACCATCTTAATAAATAGTAAAAAAATTCCAAAAAATGTAAAATTTGGTCTCCAAGCACATTTTAATATAGATTGAACATCTAACGGTTTTGAAATGTCATTTGAAGTCAATTTGATAGATTTTAGAATCGCGCTCACGGAAGGGCTTGGTGAGCTTAGGAGCACCCTAGTTCTACTCTATCAGTATGCATGGTTTAGTATAACTAAAAAAAAAAATAGAAGGAAAAGGAAAACATTCTATAGGTCAAATGAAAATATATAAAACATTGTTGTTTCAGATTTCAAATGGATGGAATTGGTGAGGTCAGAATTGTGTGTAATCAAATTGTTGTGTTCGCATTGAGATTCTTGTTTATATATATAGTTGAATAATATCAAAACGTTTGTTCCAGAGCCGTGGTGCAACCAATTGACTTTCCGATTTTCAAAGTTCAAACAGTCGATCCAAACTGTTAGATGTGATCTTTATATTATAATGTGCTTGGAGACCAAAATTTACATTTTTTACTAATTTATTAAATTAGTTTTAAAAATCACTGATTTTAATAAACAGTGACAAATTTCTGGATCATTGAAAACAATGATTTTAAAACTGGTTTAATAAATAGTAAAAGAAATCCGAAATGTAAAATTTGGTCTCCAAGTACATTTTATTATAGATTGAATATTGAACGGTTTGAATCAACTGTTTGGACTTTGAAAATATAAAAACTGAATCATTTGTTCCACGACTTAGGAACGAATGTTTTAATATTAGCCAACCTCATATATATACTCCTGCTACTAATAAGAGAGAACCTATCTTTCATGTTTTAGCATAAATGAATGTCCCATGCAAAATATATCTTATCCGTAAACATTTTTATTTTTCAATTATAACTAATTAATTAAGTCTAAATTTTAAGAACGAGCAGTACATTATTAGTTTGACGAATTATATTTGCAATTATATAATGTTCAAAATTTGTAAAAATTTTCAAATGAAAAGTTAATATATATTATAATGTTGAACGACCTCACATGATAAGTTACTATAGTCAATATAACTGTAGGCAACAATAAATGTTTGTACATGCATGTTTTGCAATTCACATAAACTGTTCACCTACGTATGACACATCCTGATAATAAATTAACTTTCTGCCCCTGTCAATTCTCTATGTTATTTTATAACTATTTTATTAGATCCTACATATATATTTCTTTTAATTTGAAGACAGGTCCTGTACATTTTGTGTAAAACAAATATGTAGGATATAAAATTAATATGGAAATGTTTATTAAATAAAGAAGGGGTAATAATAATTTAGTTACTGTTGATTTAGATCCTACATATTTGTGCCTCATCTAAAAAGGAAGCATCCAAATTAATAAGGAACTGTTTATTATAAATTTTAACATTGTCTGTTTCATGTTTTGCATATAATTCCATTTGCTGAACAACCTCTGGTGAATACTGTAGTCAATGAAGTTATGTGACATGATTGTATGAAATCCAACTAATCTTAATCTGTAGCTGTGACCCATTTTGTTATAGTGCTTTAAGTGTTGGCTATTTACTATACTGGCATTAGTATTATGAATATTAACATGAGCTTTTATGGAGCCATATGATGTATTATTTTATTTATTTTTTAAATAAGTGGGATTATGCCCACCAATTTTGATTAGAAGAAAGCATACAGAATTTACTGGTATCATCTATCTGGTACTCATACAGATTATAAAACGAAACTAAAAGCCTTACAATGCCTTAAAGCCAACCAACAAAAAGTAAAATAATCACAACAGAAATCAAGCACTTATTACAAAACCCCAGTATTGATCAAAATACCCTTAAATACTGGTAATGCATGCTTTTATCCTTGTCCCTGTTCTATTTCTTCATTCCCTGTACCAAGTAAAAGGGTGTGGCACCTGGCCATTCCTTCTTACTCAGCCACTTTTATTGTTGTACCTAGCTAACAATATGCTGTATTGAACATTTTCTTCTTTATATAAATATTTTTTTCAAGTTATCCAACTATATAATATTCACATAAGATCTTTCATTCAGATTAATTCCAAATATATAACGTCCCATGCAGAGAATATTATCTTTATTACTAGATTAAAAACAAATTCTCTTCTTCTTTATACTTACATGTGGCATCTCAATTTTTTATATGTAGTTTCAAAATTTTATACTAAAATTACTACTTGGCGAATAACAACTATATTTTGTTCCTAAATTAATTAAGCAAAAACAACTATATATATGTTATACAGAAAAAAATTACTACTTAGCGAATATAATAAAAAAGAGCTTTTTTTTTTTATGAATAGAACCTTACAGCTCAAATTCCAATAAACACCACTTAAAAGATACTTGATCGGCGGAATATATTTTTTTTTCAGAAAAAAAATTCGTAGGCTATATTCGTAATTTTAGTAACAACTCCTGTCATCTGAATACCAGTATCTAGAGTGTAGAACTACTAAGTACAACACTAAAAACAGAGGGTACATACATTCAATACTGGCTGAATTATGAAATAACATGGTCCTAACCGCAAGTTTCCATTAAAAGGAAGAAAATAATAATTGAGAAGAGCCAAGGCTGAAAGAGTAGATGAATAGAAAGCGTTACATCTTGGGACTTGGTGCAATCTGATAAACGCCAAATCTCCAATAAATAAATGAGACAAAATAAAGAACTACACAACACAAATACCCATCTAATTATAACAAGTACATGTTATTACTGCAATAAAAGAGAAGAGCTAATTAATCAACTGTGCATTGACTGCATTCTGAGCAACTTCTCAGTTCACCACATGTCTTTACCAGAAGTTCCCATACCATTACCATGCAATACAATCTCAAATCTCTCTCCTCCTTTTCTCTCTCATAGATAGTGTTGTCATACTGTCACACGCTATATCTGTGAGACTGGTATCATTTTTTGTTACATGCTTACATGGACTTTGTTTGTGAAACCGGCCCATGTGATGTGAATGTGAGGGGTCAAATATTCTTGCTAGGTCAAGCTTGACCTAACCAGAAATAGGTATGTTTTGAGTGACACCAGGTGTACGGTACTGCAGCGTAGAGTTGCGCAATCAATCAATCACAACATGTTGTCAGTTCTTAGTTAATTACTAATTCTCTAATTACTTTCCTTATCCATAATTTCCAAATTGAAAAGGTGGAAAAATTGTATTGGGTACACTTGTGGAAGATTGATCATATATGATGCTGCATTAGTGTGACAACAGGTTTTATTTATAGAGAAAAATGGAGATATATTTCTCTTATTAAGTTTTAATATTTATAAACAATTCATCGTCCGAATTTTGAACATATAATATTTTATATGGAGGACATACTTTTCTACTGCTACATCAAAAACTGATTCTCCTGTAATAAAAGAGTTCACATTCATTATTATAGATTTCCACTATAATAATTGTGAAAATCAATTAGAATCAAGATATCATTTACAATACTTATATTTATAATTTTAATAAAGATATTAACAAGTTCAAGTAAAATTGAAACTAAATAATAACAATGGATGATATTGGACGTGTAAATATCATAATAATAAAATTTATTCAAAACCCTCAAAAGAAAATATATCCAATTCCCTTTTCAAAATAATGGGTATAAGTGTATACATTGCATCATCAATTCTAAAAAAAAAAAGAACTAAATTGTCTTTCTTTTTCTCAACCAAGAAATATATAGATTCAATTCATGTTCTGTTGAAATCGAAAACGTGGACTCCATTTATGCATGGACCACATAAAAAAAAGTGTAGAGAAAGTCCAAAACAAAATCCAAATCTGATATTCAGAAATCAAATCTCAACTGGAATCCCGGACCACATAGGATTAGTGAGAATAGCAATTTGTGGCGCCTAACCTCCTCATCAAGATAAGGTTTTAGCATAGATAAGGCTTTTTATTTCACACTTCCAACCAATGAAAAGGTTGAAAATTATCTATTGGGACCATTTTATCTCCACTAATCATCCTCATATTTGGGATTTGGGTTTGAATTAGGTGGCAAAAGGTGTTGCAGTTTTTATACATATCTCAGAGAAAAGTAATATTGTACTTCACTACTTGCATGTAATTATTATATACCTGTTATTAATTTTTGTATTATTAGGCCGCTCCAACTAGGGGTGAAAACGGTATGGATAATATCCGATCCGTATTTGATTCGTATTCGAAAAGTTAGATGTGGATATCCGATATCTGAATATCCATGTGAATATGATACTGATATGGTTTTATGTTTCAATTATCCGTATCTGAATAGTAGATATATATCATATATTTTAATATATATTATGAAAAATATTGTTATTCACCATTAAAATTAGATAAATATATGAACTTTGGTATTTTTTAATATTATTTTAATAAATATCCAATCTGATCCATATCCGTATATGTATCTGTATTCAGCAGATATTCGATCTGTATCCATATCCGAAAAATTAAAAAAAAATATGGATGTAGATATGGTTTACCACTATCCGCTCCGTATTCGCTCCGTTTTCACCTCTAGCTCCAAGTGTTTTTTTTTTTTTGCCAATAAAAAAAGTAGAAATTTAACTTACACTAGCGTATGAATTTGGTATCGATATTTATTCTTTGTTTGAATTTGATCTTACAATTGAGTTTGATGTTGGCACGATATTAATTAACTGTGTATTCAACAGAAAACAAAAAATTTTATATGACATGTCACATGTTGGAAATTCAGATGAAAAAATTTTAAACTTCTTTGTACAAAAAGAATATCTACACACTCAATAGAGTGGTACTAGTTCTTGATTCTTGAAGGCTCATATTTGAAATAATAAAATTAATTAAGACATTAATTATGCAAACTCATAAATCTCGCCAAAAAGATATAAATCGTACGCACAATTTTATTTTTTGGTTGAACTGAATGCATGTGTAGTCATAAATGCGAAACAAATGCATTTCAAGTGTGTAATTTAGCTTTGAATTTTTGGGTACTTCAAAATATGGTACATGCCACCTTATTATGATTATTGATACCTCAAAATAGGAGAATTTTTTATTTATGAAAAATATTATAAAATAATGGAGGAAAACAAAAAGAGTATTTGAAATTTAGATAGATAAATGGACATGAAACCCCTCCTCCAAATTTATTATTTTTTCCTATCTATCTTGAATTATATTTATATGTAGTCTTAGACAATGTAACATTACAACAAAGGGTGAAAAGTAGGACCCACTTATTAGTATGTGGAGACCACAGATGATGCAAAGCAACCTGAAAAAAAAAAAAACACTCTGCATCAGTACAAATTTGTTGGATCCAAAGTTTGAAGCAGGAGAATTTTTCCGATGGATCTATGTATCTAAATGCATCTAAATTACACGGTAATCATGTTCTTTTCATCTATTATTCTATAATATTTTCTATAAATAAGATATAATTTGAAAATAGTATTTGACCTAGTACTCATTTTAACCTATGGTTTTCATCCAGCAGCCAGCTTCCGAAATTTTTAAAAATACTATTTTTGGAAAAAAAAAAAAAAAACCAAAAAACAACGTTTTGGTGGGATTTTTGGATCTACCCAGGCCGCACCGGTGTTCTGCGGCCCCATTTAAGGGGGTTCGCAGAATGCCAATGCGGCCCCTGGGGAGGGGCCGCAGAATACCGGTGCCTCCATATCATATTATTTGAGACTATCCGGATAGTCCAGATCAGGTATGTAAATTGTACCTTATTTAATTTAAATAATATCAGATTTACTTCTAAACAATATTCTAATTTTAATAAATAACAAGTGGTTGTGACCGGTACCTGCGCGCATATATTATGGAGATGATATTACTTGTCGGTTATTCCCGGATTCTCACGGAGATTAGGTGCTGCTCTGTTACCTTGAGCTTCTGCGCGATTTACCCATTGCGGACATGTACAATTGGGGTGGTGCCACGCTGGTATGTTTATATAGGTCAAAAATTTATTCTTATAATTTTTTAATTTTTTCATTGTTCTATATTTCAGTATAAGTAACACTAACATTGTAAGTTGTACATGGGTCTTAACAATGCTTGTCTGAAGAAGAACAAGACCTTTATTTGACCGTGCATATTACTACAACATTGGTTCTACGCACATCTGATCATTGGCCGTCCAGTCCTGGCTAACAAGAGAAATGTGTCGGAATGGGACAAGCCCGAGCCAGACAACTGCCCTGTATACGGCGCCAAGTACTGCTATCCGAAGATTTGGGTCGGGGCAAGGCATGGCTCATCACTCGGCATCACATTCTCGAGACAGGAGATCGAGCATCTGAGAGATTATCCAGAGTTTGTGACATAGGAGCCTTACAGAGAATATGTAAGTCTAGTTTTATTTTAAATTTGATTTAATTTTTTTTTTTCACATTTTGTTGTTTGAATTGATATATGGTATTAAATTTGTGATTTCAGGTCGAGGTAGATGGGGGACATCGGACTTTCCTCGAGGTATTGCCTGCGATGTCAGTAGCATGAGCATTTCTGGCGTGCATAGGTGCCGCTCATATGTTTTTAGGTACCGTAATTTAATTTAATTTAATTAATTCTCAACACTACAACTTAATTTAGTAGAAGCAACCTAACATAATTAAATATATAGATCATAGAGCATCATTACCCTGGTCGGGTCATGAGACAGTTCGGGTTGCGTCAGACAGCTCCGCCCTCGGCACTGATCAACGAGGGGGTGTGGCGACAACTTCATTATGCCAGGGACACCATTGCAGGCAAGAACTAGAGATTCGTGTGTGCTGATTACATGGCCGAGGCAAGATCTGCAAATCCCCCATTAGCTGAGCAGTCCCGTCACATGGATGTCGTGCCAGTGTAAGAATCTTTTTTATAATTTGTTTCTTCACTATATTTTCTGATTGTAAAATCTGACATTTTTGAAATTCTACGGACTTTATAAAGATTGGTACCAGGATCACTAATGACATTTCAAACGAACGACATTTCTAAAGTATTTGATCCTACTAGCGAAACAAATTTTAAATTTAAAACAACATTTCAAACAAAAACCAAAACAAATAAAATAATTTTTAAACTAAAATCTAAACAAGTAAAACCATATTAATAACAAAAACCAACAAAAAATTACAGCTTTCAGATTTTTAAATAAAAGGGGGAGGGGTGCATCAGCATTCTGCAGACCTCTTTAAATGAGGCCGCAGAACAACGGTGCGACCTGGGTAGATCCATAAATCCTACAAAAACGTGGTTTTTTTTTTTATTTATTTTTCTAAAAATGGCATTTTTAAAAATTTCGGATCCAGCTTACCTGAAAGTAACAGCTAGCAGAGAGCAAACCCAAATCGGGCAACGTACTTCATCCAAAGGTAGCAGCATGCAAAATTTTAATCAGACCCTCAAGGCCTCAACAGAGCCTGTTGACTGGCGAAATGGATGGGTCCGCAGTAATGCATCGGCCGTCTGATCAGGATCTGGTCTAAATCTAATCCTAGGTGAAACGTACGAAACAACTTTAATATTCGTGCCAATACATATCCCACGGTCCAGATTCATTCTGTATTAACTCAACAGCTCTCGGCCGTCTGATCAGGATCCGATCTAATCTGGTCCCTGATGAAATTTACGGGACAACTTTAATATCGTACCAACACGGATCAGACGTTCCAGATTCATTCTACATTAACTCAACTCTCGGCCGTCTGATCAAATTCCGGCCTAATCTGGTCCCACATGAAACGTACGGGACAACTTTAATATTCGTGCCAACACAGATCGGACGGTCCATATTTATTCTGCATTAACTCAAAAGTTGAATTAATGCAAAGGATACGAATTCCAAAATGGATTGATCTGTCAAAAAAGACTCTTGTGGATGTATAAAGAGTTCAACACAACAGATTTTAGAGAGGTGTTATGGTAGTATAAAAAATAATTATTGTTGTGGGTAAATCGATAAAAATTGTTATTCATAAGAATTAATATCATTATTATTGACGGAAATATCTGCAAAAACAGCGATATTGTAAAGCACTTTTATTCTCGTAGATGTTCAGAAATTTTTGTAGTGAATTTTTTATGCTATATAATATACATAATTAGGGAATGAGAAACAGAGTGCAAATGCGATATGTGTGTGTATCCAGCATAAAGAATTGTTAATGTATAAAGTCTAGCATTGAAATAAATAAATAAATTAAGCCGATAAAAATTGTTATTTATAAGAATATCATTATTGACGAAAATGTCTGCAAAAATACCGATATTGTAAAGCACTTTTATCTTCGCAGACTCTCACAGATTTTTGTAGCGATTTTTTTAAGCTATATAATATACATAATCAGGAAATGAGAAAGAGAGTGCAAATGCGATATGTGTGTGTTCAGTATAGGTCAAAAGAATTGTAAATTCTATTGTTAATGTATAACATCCGGCGTTGAAATCAAATAATAAATTAATTTTCTCAGATTTAATAGCAATGGTTAAAACCGTTAACAATTCTAGTCCTGTTTGGTTGTGGAGTAAAGTTACTCCAGATTAAATTACTCCAAGCTAAGATAGATTGAATTAGTATGTTTGGTTGGAGTTTGGAGTAAGTTGATAAAAAGAGATAAAATCATAAGATGAATGTTAATCTAACTGCGGAATCCACTGGTGGAGTTAGCTTTTCAACCTGAAGAGGTGAAATATCTTATTCCGGATTAACTCAAATATTAATCTATCTTACTCCATATTTACTCCTCATTTGACTGCTTAAAAGTGAAGTAAAAGTTTACTCCATCACTTACTCCAGAATTAAACATGACTTATGGCCATGTTTGATTGTAGAGTAAAGTTAATGAGGATTAAATTACTTACTCCATGTTACTCTTCATATTTTACACCTTGTTTAATAGTATTAGTCATTGTTTAAATTAATCCATCTAGAGAAGTATGATGTTGGAAAATAAACATTTTTCTATGAAAGTGGGATCTACAGGTTGAAATAAGTATGGAGTAAGTTAATCTATTCAAAGAGATGAAATTACTTATACTGAATTAATTCATCTCTTAATTTATTTTGCCCCTATTTTACCCCTCGTTTGTAATAACTTCGATCTTTAATAATTATATATCATTCAAATTTCAAATAAGTGAATGAGCACTTATTTTATTATCTAAATATTCCTTCTTCATATAATTAAGCATAATAAACAAATATTGAATTATGGTGAATAAACTAGAATCTTCGTCAACAATCAAAATATTTGAAAAACAGTCTTTAATTTAGTACGAAAAAATAATACCATTCGTATGGAAACTTTGCCGGTTTTAAATCGAAATAAAGCTTATTTATATTTTATAAATGTTTGAATTTGAAAAACAAAACATTCATTTTTCTTATAATAAAAACTTGCATTTGTCTTTTGTATATATATTTTTCTTATTTTTTTAGAATTGACCTTTTATTAGATTGGGATCCCGATCCCACCATCGCACCAAAATATAATTTAAAATTAGCTAAAATAGCTCAATACTTGAATTGAAGCATGTCTGTATATGCATGCCATGTGTTCCCATGGATTAAGTAAAACCGTTGACACCCGTATAAGAAACAAAGTATATAGCGCACTTGGCCTAAATTTGATGAAACAAAAACAGAATTAGTTGACAGATTGTGATGTCTATTATACCCTGGTCTCACCTGCAATTACTTGTGCCAGAATTCACAGGGGCGGATTCAAGACTTTCGTCAGGAGACAAAAAAATATCGAATTGGGTTTAAATATCTATTCGGGTTTAAATTCATTAACCAATTGGGTACTCGACAAAACATAATGCTTTAACTTATACTTTCCAATGCTTTGACTTGTAATTTCTGATGCTCTGACTTATAATTATAATTGCCAATAAAAATTCAACAGATTTATTTCAATTTCAACCCTAAATTTAACTCGAATTACAAATTAAACATCCAGAGGTGAGCAAAAAAAATTCCAGAGGGAGGCAAAGTCGACCGGAACCGATAAATCTCCACTAAAATTCAAAATCCAGGGGGGGCAACTGCCCCCCCTGGAATACTCTGGGTCCGCCCCTGAGAATCCATATACAGAATCATTTTTTTTTGTTTATATTTTTCGGACATAGAAAATGTAGATAGTAAAATATGATGTATATTACATGATTATTGATAAAAAAAAAAAGAGATATCTTGATTCTCAATGCTTTGTTATATATGGGGCAAAGTAAATATTTAAAATTTTATGGGAGTTAATGATGTAGTGGCCGAAATTAATTTTTAAATATATGGTTTGGAGTTATTTGTACTTTTATGTTATATTTTAATTTTTTTTCTGCATTGTTAATGTTTTTTAACTTATACTTCAGTAGTGGGAGAATTTAAGAACATCCACTACTTAATTAAAAACTTACCCCTTTTCTAAAAATATAAAATATATCACTACTTAATTAAAAGTGATATGGTCTCTATTGGACTATCCCAAACATTTAATTAGTGAACCGTACGTGATAAGAAATAAAACTAAAAAAATATTTTCACAAATGCAAAAGAATATTACTCATCTTGTCTATTTATTAAACCACATGAATAAAATATTACATAAAATGTTATTATTAATAGCATAAAAGTCATTTTATATATCTTATGACCAATGTTCTAAATAACACGCTATAATATTTTTTACATTAAAAACTAAGATATGAGATAAAAGTGCGCTACTTCAGCTTATGATCGTTATAGAGGTTAGTGGTCCGTAATAATGCGTGGTGTGTAGAGCAAATAACACATGCTATATGCTCATAGACTTTTTATTTAAGGCCCAAAAAAATTTCTTTTAAGGACCACATTTTTTTAATTCTCATATTGTTTTTGCTTTCAAATAGAAAAAAAAATGTAAATAGTTTATGCCATGATGCTTATGTTATTTTGAATTGGAAAAGATAGATAATTTATGCTATGATTCTTAGGTTATTTTGAATAGAAAAAGATAGATAGTTTATGATATTACTTGGTATATTTTCATTTTGAATTGCAATTTGGACTTTGTAGTGGTATAATATGAATATTATAATTTCTTAATCAATTTAGTATTAATTTAGTTTGATTAACAGAAAATGTCTTAAATATCCATGAAATATTCACTAACTATCTATACAATGTAGTTATAGTTGTTACATAATATTTCGTGTTTACCGGTGAAAAGTTGAAATGTTAATGTGCTAAATTGTTTTAGTTACCATTGTTTAAAAAAAAATAAACAAAATTGACAAATTATGGAAAAAAAATATTTTTACAAGGGACAAGGCTAATAGTTGTGCACCAACCAAGAGAGGGACACACCTATTAGCCGCGCATCCAATTTTTCCATCAAATGAACTGAGTGGCTGGCTCAGTTGGATGCGCAACTAATAGTTGCGTCCCTGCGTTGGGTGGTGCACAATTATTAGCTACATCTTTGGTAAAATTGAATTTTTTTTTAAATCTATATCAATTTTATTTATTTATTTTTAAAAGATGATAAAAAAATTCTATTAATTGCAAGTTATTATTGTCATCTATATCATTTTTTAAAATGTAATTACGCACAATAAATTACGATTTTTGTGCTGAATTTTTTTAACAGTTGTAGGAAAATACATGTTATCATTGTCAAAAAATATCGACCAATTCATTAGACCAAATTTTTATTGTTCAAGAAATCAATTTACTTCCGATTATTATGAAAAGGCTTTTTGATTACCATACAAGTGAGCAAATTGAATTGTATGCACTTTAGATTTATATTCTAAGGTGACAATTGTAGAGTAGTGGCTTCCTTATCTCATCCCAATATCCCATTGTAGTAATGGCAATTCTTGGATAAACATGGAGAATGAAAATGAGACAAAACCAGCGTTTTATGATGCTTTCTTCAATTCTCCTTAAATGGCCAATTAAGGCGGCAAACCGGTGAGAATTGGATTTAAGTGGGTCAACTTGTTTCAAATCATGACGTCTTTTGTTACTGTGCTGACGTCACATCCAGAGTCATGCTTTTCCGATTCTAACTATTAAATTTATTGAGATTCGTACATGAAAAAAATTTCTTTTGAGTTACACGAATGAAAAGTTTTAAATAGTTAAAATCGAAAAAGCAGGTTTCTACTTTTCTACTGGAATAACAGCAGAATTCATTCCATTTAATTTACCAAAATTAGACTTAGTGGGCATAAATTTGACAAATTTTTTTATAGAAATATATTATATACTTTTTAGGTGTTGGCGTTATATGGGTGTCATTAATTCTACTAATTCAATTCAATAGTAAAATGTTTTAAATGTTTTTGATAACTATACATACTAAGACTATTTCATATATTTCTAAAAAAACTATTTCATATATTCTGAAAAAAAAACTATTTCATATATTTCTAAAAATTAAAATTTCTGGAAATTTTAGGTGTGATTATTCCAAAATATTTGAGAATCGATTTTATTTGACAAGATTAGCAATGTCAATTTATGACACTATCCGATGGGTCACCTCGTACCCGACCCGACCAGTAAAAATAATTCGATAAGAATTTAATTTTTTAACCTATTTTTTTTTAATATATTCTGCTTTGTTTGAACATTTTAATGAATTTTCTGAATTAGTTTAATATGTTATATTGGGTTGGAAAGCAATATATGATGTCATTAGGGCTTGTACTTGAGACTTCAATTATTAAAGAAGAACATTTAACATATATTAAATTTGATCTTGTATTGGGCCAGGTTGGATATAAAAATTATTGAAAGAATCAGATTTGACCTGATTGAAAAATAAAATAATGTTGACTGTATGTAGATATTTGAAGGGTTCATTTCAGGGAGAATATACCAATTCTGTCTTTTCACTTTCTTTCTCTTCTAATTAATAAAAGAAGTTAATAAAGGAAAGTAATATTAAGAGAATTATGTTACTTTTCTTCTCTGTACAAAAAGTGAGAGCATTCTGTTACTTCTCTTCTCAGTAAAAAAAAAATATTCTCAGTACAAAACTTAATTTTAAGAGCACTGAAAATGTTTTTTTTTTCTTATTCTGCTATTACTCCTAATAAACACTCTAAACTCAACTAATTATTAAATGCCACTAAAACTAGTTACCTGGCACAAAATTTCCCCTCTATTTGCATCACTATGCAGAATTATGATTTTATGCATTCTGTATCATTTTTATGGTATTTACTTAACTATTGAGAATTATTGAAACTATACTGCTAGAAAAACTGTTTGTAAAAGTTCAAATTATTATATAACTTAGCCTTCAACTATATTTGTTCTAAATCATAAATATATGATTTCTGGTAATAGTTTTTTGTGGGCTTTGATTTTTGCACAATATTTTTGCTTCATCGAAGGATTTAATTCTTTTTATTCAATAGGGGACATTATATGTGGGGAGGAAGACATTGATTAATTTAGGAAATAATGTACATCTTCTTACTTGGCATTGTTTAATTTTTAACAAAATTTAAGTTTAAATTTTTGATCAAATTTCAAATTTGTAGCTAAATTAGAAAAATTGTAACATAATTTTATGTTATTCTTCATGTCATAAGAATTCTTAAAAGCAAAAAATAATATTTCATATTTAATTAAGGATTATTTATTTGTCCGGAGAAAAATAGTTTCCCAATAAAGTTACTAATGAATCATAATTTTGAAGAGTGATGTATATACCAGCAATAAATTGTGCCAACTAACTATTTTTACGTGCATTTAATACGTAGAGTTTAAATGTATTTATAAATTTATAAAATAATCTTGTATTAACCCCATTGTCAAGGAAATTTTTTATTGGCAGTAGTTAATAGAAAAGAAGAGAGACAAATGGTAAGATTACAGTAATATTTATATTGGTAGTAAGATTGGTATAATTTCTACCGATCTAAATCAGTTTATTTATTTTTTATTTTTTCTAGTAATTTTTTTTACAAAAATAGATAAAGTATCTTAAAAATTTTAGATATATAAAACCTTTCATCTATTTTTTGAATTTTTTTTCATATTTGACTAAAAATCAAATATAAAAATTCTCTCCTTCTATACATCAGATTAAAAAAAAAATTAAAATCAGTAGAAAATCTACTGATCTTACTATCAATATAAATATTACTGTAATCTTACCATTTGTCACTCTTCTTTTCTATTAATTACTACCAATAAAAAATTTCCCATTGTCAAAATACATCAAAAAAAATTGTGTGTGCAGTTATTGGTATCATTTTTTTCTACGGACACCCGAAAAAAAATATTCTCCCGTATAAATATAATTGTCAAACGTAAAAATATTTCAAAAAAAATCTTCATTTTGGTCAAACTGCAAATATTTGACCATTGATAAAAAAAAATATAATTTACAACAGTTTAAATTTTAGTCTTTCAATGCATGTTGACGCCCGGACAGCGTCACTACTTGTCGGAAGTCTCGCATGTACTTGTACATGTATATTTAATGAGAATATATATATATATCTATATATATATATCCTCTTTCTCTTTCATCTCAGATTAAAAATTATTACTACTGTGATTTGGTTTCTCTTTTCCCCAAGTAAATTCCAAATAATATTTATGTTTCCATGTCTCGTTACCTACGCTCCCTGTGCCGAGGATAGGTTGATTAATAGGTGTGTAAGCCTTATACCAATCAAACCGGTCTTTTTCTTTTCTCTTTTGTTTTTTTTTTTTTCTTTTTGACGCGGTCAAAACAGACCGTAAAAATTGAAATGAAATGAGCAATGCTGACTTGGGTAATTTTTGTTTTCTTCTGCATTTTTTACTCGTCTGATGCCCCGGTCATTTCGTTTTGACGCGACGCTTTTACTATTCACCACGGGTAACTAGAAAGTGAAAACCTTCAATAATTACACAAACCACATCTGAATTACTCAGTTGACCGGGTATACCCGGTGGCCCTGGGCGGTGTTGACCGGGAAAGATGAAGAAAACGACAAGAGAGAGGTAGAGAAAAGAGTTACTAGGTGTGTGTTTCTTTTTTTGTTTCGCAACCACACAGCAAAGAGAGCCGCTTTCAGAAAAGATTGTATAATAATAGTCTACCAGTGCTATTAAGAGAGAGTAGGAGAGAGTGTGTGAAAGAGAGAGAGAGCGTTTATATCAGCGCTAATAAGCTCTCAAGAGCGGTGCTTCAGAAATTGATGGTCACTTGCTTTTTTTTGCTCTCTCTCTATCTCTGCCTTTCTCTTTCTCTTATCCCCATGACCCATCTCTTAACTCTTCAAGCTTAGCTTAGCACTAAGAAATCCGATCAATAATCACCAGAGAAAAACCAACCAAAAAAAGAAACTTTTCTCTCCGCTACCTCTCCGTTCCAACCCGATTAGATACATGCTCCATGGATTTCGACGACCACGATGAAGCCGAGGAGGAGGAGGAGGAAGAGGAGGAGATGGGGGTCCCTCCGGTGGGACCCGGTTACCAGCTCCCTCCAATCATGCCGAATTCTTCTGGCCCGAAGCCACTCAACTCGGCACCAGGACCTGAACACGTGCCCGGGTCAGGTCCCCGCAAGAGCCCTACCGGAAGCAGCAGCGGTGGTGGCCGCTACCGCGAATGCTTAAAAAATCATGCAGTTGGGATTGGTGGCCATGCAGTCGATGGTTGCGGAGAGTTCATAGCGGCAGGAGAGGAAGGCACAATTGATGCCCTCCGCTGCGCTGCTTGCAACTGCCACCGCAATTTCCACCGTAAGGAGGGCGATGCAACGGGCTGTGCCGGCCCGAGTTCTGTCCCTACGGGAGCAATCGTAGACCCTTCCACGACATATCACCAACCTCACCAGCAGTTCTCGCCTTACTACCGTACCCCTGCTGGATACTTACACCATCACCACATGGCGGCGGCAGCTGCTGCGGCTGCAGCTGCAGCTGCACATAGGCCAGTGCCGCTAGCGTTGCCGTCGACTTCTGGAGGCGGGGGACATAGCCGGGATGAGGGGGAGGATGTGTCGCATCCGATGGGCATGATGGGATTGGGAGGCAGCGGTAGCGGCGGTATGATGATGGGGATTGGAGCATCAGGGTCCGGGTCTGGATCTGGTAAGAAGCGATACAGGACCAAGTTTACTCAGGAGCAGAAGGATAAGATGTTGGCGTTTGCCGAGAAGGTCGGGTGGCGGATCCAGAAGCATGACGAGCAAGCCGTGCAGCAGTTCTGTAACGAGGTATCGGTGAAGCGTCATGTGCTTAAGGTCTGGATGCACAACAACAAGCATACTCTTGGTAAGAAACCCTAGATGGATTAATTGGAAAGAGAGATAGCTTAGCTTAGCTTAGCTAGGGTTTCTTTGATGTTGGTTTTTCTCTTTATTTATCATCTATCTGTCTGGTTAGGCTAGTTTTCTCTCTGGTTTTTTTTATCTTTCTTATTTTAATGTTGCCTATTTTTTTTTTTTTTTTTACTTTGGGTCTTACTTTTTTGTTTTAGGTTGGTTTTCTTCTTATTTTATTCATGTTGGTTGCATGGTGGAATTTGAGGTGTTTAATTTGGAATGTGTTATTTGATGTTGGTTGGAAGGGAACCAATTAGGCCATTGCTAATTTTACTCATTTTAGACAAATTTAGTTCTATTGAACAATGGTAATATTGGAATGATAAGACTCAATTTAACAAGGCATGAGAGGAGAGTATATGAAGGAAATTAACACTGTTGTATTCTTCTCCTTCTCTTTTGTAATTCTTTTTGTTTTCTTCTTTGCCTTTTGCTCTTCTCCTACTAGTGTTAAGATTCTCATGCATGTATGTATTTCTTTAAGAACTGTGCAAGGCTGTGTGAGGCTGATTTCTGACTAGCTCCATTTAATCCGATTAACTGACCACCACAAAATTCACTGTGGCATTTTCTAATCTGAGTCTGCGTAGGACTACACTGCTACACATGTGCATACAACATTCATTTCATTTATTAATTTTTTGGGGGAGTTATTGAACCCATCTCTATTCATTCCTTCTCCGGGTTCTCCCTGCCTATTAGAGTTGGATAGTAAATAGGACTAGAATCAATTCTCTCTCTTTCTCTTGTTGCTTTTAATGGACACTGATGTTTAGCCATGTTAATAGCCATGGCAGAAGGATGATCACGAGACCAAACCCTCTTTCTCTTTCTCTCTCTAACATACAGCTAAGCAGTAAGCTAGTATCCGCTTGTTACATTTATGACTGCTATTGTGTCAGCTAGCAAACCCCTCCATTAATACCCAGATGATACCAGTATCTGTTACAACTTACAAGCTTTGTCTACATGGCAATCCCTTGTCTTTGTCTTTTGCCCCCACGCTTTCCCATGCACAGTCACAGACACAGCCCCACCACACAGCGCTTTTCTCTGAGCATATATGAGCACCAACATGAAACATGGCCTCCTGTTTTTTTCGTATCAGTTCTCAGTTCCCTCTCTCTCTCTCTCTCTCTCTCTCTAGTACGTCTTCCCATTAAATTTTTCTTCTTTCCTGTTTCTTCTCCTGTTTTGCTGCTTCATTCTTTAATTTTTCTTCCTCCATGCATGTCACCATGCTGAGGGGGTGTCTTTAATGGCGGTTGCGCTTATGTAAGAAAGAGTGTTGTTCTGTTAAAGGTGAGAGATTTTCAGGAGATCTGGTATGGTGTTATTACCAGAGCGTGGTCCACTATGCACACGTAGGTGGAGAGGAGGAATTAACTCCGTTTGTCTTGTTCCTAGGAAGTATGATAGCTGTTATTGATGAGATAATATATGTGGTAAATGAATCTTCCCTCTTTTTACAATGTTTCTATTAACCATTCATTCAAAAAAGAATGTTTCTTTTTACCTTTATTTAGGAGGTTTTCAAATTGTTGTCTTTTTCTGTAA
This sequence comes from Carex parvula, assembly GCA_025461045.1. Classification (NCBI taxonomy): domain Eukaryota; kingdom Viridiplantae; phylum Streptophyta; class Magnoliopsida; order Poales; family Cyperaceae; genus Carex; species Carex parvula. The sequence goes on along the minus strand of JAJGRW010001192.1, from coordinate 446,400 downwards.
TATATAAACCCTTGAAATGAAATATTGTTGTTGGAGTAGAGTTTATAGTCTGACTAATTTACTACAAATTAATTAAAGGTTAGTAAGGTCGAACATTTTCATTTGTTATTCCAAATGCATAATAGTGTTGGAGTTTTTGAGATTTGTTAATTTTTTTACATGCTTCCTTTTTTTTTTTTTTGGTGATTTATACCTCAGATATAAATTTATTTGAGTGCATAATTAATCTATATTTTCTCATCCAAAGAAGAAAAAGAGGTTGGCGGTGTGGTTTAGTCTAAAATTTGCCAACTTGATTATATATTTTTTTCCGTTAAATTTACCATAGAATCTCAGATCATAGAAGTTAAAAAAAAAAAGTTTGTGCAAACGGTATTCTAATATCATAGAAGCTCATTACGGTTCAATATTATAAAAATTCATTAGATACAAAGGTTGGATTTGCTTTAGCATAACCGATAATATAATATAATTGATAATCATAAAAATTCATTAGTTGAAACTGAATTTGCTTTAGCATAACTGATAATATGACATAATTGAAAATTATATTATAATTACATATTTAGTAAATAAAATTGTAAAATATTAATCTTTTAAATTTTCTTCTTTTCTAAAACATCATAAATGAATTTACGCGGTAAGCTAGAGAAAGAGTTAATTTACCGCCATCTCTATTTGCCTTAGTCCCCCTGCTAGAGAATAAAATTTGAAATATATTGTGGTTACATTAGATAATGTTATATTGAAAGTATTGTTATAAAATTATTGTTGTCATATTTATAATTTTATTAATGTAATTTTTTGATTTAAAAATTATTATTGATTTCCTCCAAATTCACAATTAAATTCCTCCAAAATCACAATTGTTTTTCTCAAATCAGAAATACTTGTTATTTAATTGTGAATTGATACGAAATTATGAATAGGAAAATATTATGTAAAGCTTCATATATTATATATACAACCTAATTTGAGGAAACGAGAATTAGCTGAATTTAACACGAATTTAGCATGAATTTTAAGAAACTAATTAATTGAAAACACATGATGTATGTCATACATAAAATATGAAGCAAATCAATTCTATACATTGTAATTTGGCAAAGTAATTCGTTAAACTAATCCTTCGACTTTTATACTTGACTAAAGTCTACCATAGGAAAGAACTTAATTAGTGGGAAATATAAATGTAACTAAACTTCATCATTTTATTTTGGGGCGGTGCATATTCTTTTGTACTCACGGATACATATCGTACAACTTCATCGTTTTGTTTCCTTACGCAAGTTTCATACTGTGCTGCTTCTTCCCCACAATGCAATATTCTTCTTTAGGCGTATAGCTATAAGCCTACAAGTGACAACTAGAACAGATATATTGAGCATTGGATAGCTTGTTGGAGATTACAACATTTTTCCTGTTCGAATTTAGTGAGTATATATGTTCAGATAGAATACTTTCGGCCGAGGCAAAATCAACACGGTGCCTATTTCAAATATGAATTCAGATCCTCCACGGTACCGTAATAGGGAATCTTTTAGAATTAGTGGATCTGGACTGTTCTTTATAACTTGGCATGAATCTCAAAGTCCAATAATATTGTCCCTGCGCTAGTCCGAATCTCAAAACGGATGAGAGTTAATCTTTTACTGCGAGGATACTTTTCTTTTCAAATATAGAGTTCCGTTTTGCGATTCGTGCCAAATTATAACAAACGATTCATATCTCTTGTACATGGTCAGGTATTGCATTGGATTAATTTTTTGGAAGGGAATGACTCTTTCTCCCATGCCAAATAGCAATTTATGGAATAAAAAAAAATCATTTCTCAAATGTTTTTACCTCATCAGTGACATGATTTTTCATCCCTTGCCAATTTAATTCGACTCTTCTATACCTGTTTGGTAGTAATCACCATTGCAGATTGAAAATTTGCACCTTAAAATGATATTATAAATTTATAATGTTTCATAGTTCATAGTTCATACATATATCTGACAAATGTCTGACATCTTTCACCATTATTTAGTTAATAGAATTCTAATGAATCCAAGTATAGTTATTCCAAACTAAAACACTTTAGTCCCATTTATAGTTATTTTTGGTTTTATACATATATCTTACAAATTCCTGACATATTTTACCATTATTTTAACAATTGTTAATGACATCTTTCACCATTTGTTTTGTTTTACTATTGTAGACTTTAGTACTTGTAAAGGAGCAGATCGACAACAAAATTAGTATTAAATTTTAATCTGCGCTAATGAGTTCATATTCGGTTGTCTATGAGTGATTTAAGATATGAGCGAGCGTGAATTAAGATTTGAACAAAAACAGACTAAAGGAGGTGATCTTAATCCTCACTAAGGAAACTGATGTTCGGAAGAATTAAGCAACTAAGGACTATAAAGAAAGCTTAAGAAGACAAAGGAATAAGTGTTGCTAAACGCCTTGGCTTAGGATATTAGGCTTATTAGGTCCATATCGGCCTTTCTTTAATTTCTTTAATTAGAATGCAACGAGCGGAGGTTAATTTGGGGGAGACCGTTGAGGAGCAGAATTTAAATAAAGAAATTGAGGTGCTGGGCTTAACGGGCAAGGACAAGGGACATAATCCGTTAAGTAATTATGGTTCTCTGACAGATGGGGCGTGTTCATTAAACAAGGAGAGGACCTGGAGTTACAAAATGGAGAAGGCGAGGGAGAATTTTGCACAACCGTTCGCTGACAACTGCAGAAGCGGTTAGATGTTGTTACTCCACGTCAGCTCTTATTTTTGTTTTTTCTGTAATCAATTCGTTTACTTCTTTTTACGAATTTGATCGCCTTTATAAGGCAAACTCCTCTGTGGAGGGAGTTTATGTTTTTTAGATTGAAAATAGACGAATTGCTGTTATGCATTCGACCTTGGTTGGCTTGTCAGACTTTTTTCTTTTTTCTTGAAATTAATAAACTTTGCTACTTTCTCTATTAATTCTCTCTTTTCCATTTCTTTACTATCTCTATTCTATTCCAACGATCTAAGATCGTTGCATAGAACATATTCTTTAATAGCTCTTAAGCAACAAAATTATCAAGCAATTAAAACGTAAACAGAGAACCAACTTTTAATTTAGTAGTAAAGACAATGCTCTCCGTGTAGGAAGTCGCAAGTTCGAAATCTGAATAGAGAATCATTTATGGATATTAAATAGTTGGGTCGTTGTTTGACCTTCAACCTTTACTAAAAATAAAAATAAAACCTAAACAGTATATCAAGTCCACCCATATATATTAAAGGACCTTCCATCATAATATGTTTAAAATGAAGGAAATTAATTAAACCAATTAATTATTTCCGATTTCTTTTTTTTTTTGACAAATATTAAAATTGAATAGTTATATGAGGTCATCACAATACCTCAACCTCATTTAGTTGCACCAATATGTTCTCCACTACGAGGAAATATTGAAATCGACCTAAATTATAACTGAACACCACTGAGCACACCTATTGGATCCAACATGCTACATTTTTTGTGGGTCCTTGGTAGCATGCAAATCGGTTGAATTGGGATTGCATGATATATATATGCCTACATCATGGCATCACCAAACCTAACAATATCTCTGTGTGGTCGCTATATATACTTTGTTAGAGAAGTTCAAAGCATGAAGCTGTCTCCTATGAGGAGAGATGCTCCGTCTCTCATGCATGGCCCCATTTGTGTTCTTGTCTTCTAATGTGTGTTTATGCATGAACGAATGAAAGAGGTATATATAATGTGTCATGTGAAATTGACATTTATGCACCAAGTTTTTGTAATTGAATTATCACGCACTGATGCTGGCACTAAAGTGTTAGTTTATGTGTACTGTAGCAATGTTGCACACAGCAAGACGAGTTTGTTTCTATTCAAATGTTGGACCTATGATTGAAATGCGTTTTGTACTAAGCTCATCAGGTTGTATGCTCAGATGGAAGTTTAAGTAGAGGTGAATGAAAAATTGAATACTGGGCCTTATCAGGCCTTACTAGAAAATTGGGCTTGGATTTGGATGTTGATTGTTGAGTAGTTTGGATCTTTTTTCACCCATAAAGGTTCAACATAAACCTCTGATATTGACCAAACTATTTAAGAATTGGTTTTCTCTCCTACTTGTAGGATACCAGTTCCAAGCTTATTCTGATTTTGATGGATTTTTTGTTATTTGTCTAAGATGGGCTAATAAGCCAGTTATTTGACATGAGCCTTTATTAATATATTGATTGTAAGGTGTCGAAACAATACGAGTCTCTATCCAGAGTTCAGTCATGATTTCAAGTTGAGGTTTGAGCTCGGGTGTCATAGGTCCAGCTCGTTCGGTAAGAGCTCGGTCCAGAATTAGCAAGCCGAGCTAAGTTCCAGTTCGGCCCGAACCAGCTCGTTGACAGCCCTAATCTAATGAATTGAGATTAACTCTCAGCTGAGTGATTGGATTTCGGTGCTTATTTAAATATAGAAGGTCTGTTTTTGAGATTTCTACCGAAATTAAATAACAATATAGATTTAGTAATTGAATGTGCAGTTCCGGAAATGATCCGAATTCTAAACAATATCCCTATGATATTGGATATTTGTAATTTTTACTATTTTCTAAAGTATTTTAACGATATAAATTATAATAAACAAACATACTATTTATCCAATATTATTAACAAAATTTACAATTTTTTATTTATTTATACAAAATTGAGACATAAATTTCAAGTGTATGAATAAATATGTGGAGCAACTATGAAATTGTACTAAAAAAATCAATAAAATAAATATAGAAACTCGATTTAGTCAAATTGGAATTTTTTTACTTTTAGGGGGGTAGATTAAATTTTCCATTTTCTCTCTCTCAAATCAACATTTTTTGTTCTTTATAAATTGAGGTGTAGAGAAGACAAATTATTTTTTTCGCATCTTTCTTTACTTTAATTTCTCTAGTATCATAAATTTCTTACTCTTCCTCTTTAGGGACATGTTGGGATCGAGAGGAAAAAGATAACAGATTGTATTGAAATAGAATTTTATTTCAAATTATACTTTTTCTCACTGAGTAAATAGAGAGGAAAAAGATAACAGATTATACTTTTTCAAATTTATTTCAAATTATACTTTTTCGCAACAACTTTATGTCATATCATCTGCTCTTTAATACATTCGTTCCTTGTATAATATCACAAAGTTCTTTTATGTAATATCATCAATGTCAATTTTATTTGCTAGCAAATAACAGAATAATATTCATCACATGATTTAAACTCCGAAACCTCATGTCTTTATTTTCTTTGACACCCATGATTTTTTAAACATTGTTTCTGAAAGTATTTGTATAAAGAGGAGTGTCAAATATCTTCATTTTTTGTTTTCCATTATGCCTCTATTTCTAGAAGTAAACTAAAATTTAAAACCTTAAATATCAAAATAAAACTGTTAAATATGATTTATCATTTTCTTTTTTGAAATATAATATATTTTTTTTCTCTATACACATGTAAAAGATCATGACATTTGAATTATGAACGTTATTATATCAAGAGCTTACAATAATACACCTATGTGGATGAGTTATGGATGTTAATTTTTCAACTTATTAATTAGTATAAAACCAAAATAAAACAGTAATAATTTTTATGTGCATGTAAAAAAAATAATATTAATCATATATAAAGATTTTATTTTACATATAAATTTTAGAATTTTGGTTTTAAAAAATTAAAAAGTAGAAACATAAAGGAAGTACAAAAAATGGAGACATATCAATCCTCCTATTGTTTAAATTAAAAATATTTTATATGACATGTATTTAAAAAAAAGGGAATTTCATGTCCTTCAAAACTTTCAATATTACATATTCTCTTCTAAAATCAGTAATTACATATTTATTTTTCAAAATTATAAAAAATCACTATTTGTCCAATCAATCATATGTAACATTAATATTATATTAATTCTCAATTTAGCCTTCTTTTATCTCTCCAGGCGGCCTCTCTTCCCGGTGATAGCCTCTCTCTTCCCTTTTCTCCGTGACTCCCAGCCGTGGCCTCTCTCTTTCCTTTTCTCTTCGACTCCCTTTTCACAATGTCCTCTCTATCCACGATGCCACTCTTCCCAACAATGGCTTCTTTCTCTGATTATTAGATACATTCTTGCTTATCTTGTTTGACAATTGGGAAGTCACGGAGAAAAGGAAAGGAAGTTGGTTGGTTAGACCTCAACTTTTCATTTAAAAAAATTTTACAAAGATTTCTAAATAGATCTTATTTTACTAATCTAAGCAAAATATCGCTCTTATGATTCAACCATGCTTTGAAGGTATGAAATGAGTAGGGAGCGGAAGAAATCTATGAGAGGAGAAGTGATGAGGGAAGGCGGGTAGAAATATGTGAGTTTGACGGGTTTGTAGCGGGAGGTGGGAGGGTTTGACTTCTTGGAGAGAACTCAGACGGAAGACTAGAGAGAGAAAGGAAGGGAGGGTATAATGGTCTACATATTATTACTCAATATCGTAAAATAAACTTTAGAGTTTAAAAAAATATTATTTAATTATTTTTGGAGATATTGATATATTATAGAGTTAAATTGGACAAATATGTGAGTTTTTACAATTTTAAAAAATAAATATATAATTATTTATTTTGAAGGGAGAAATATGTAATATTAAAACTTTAGAACATGAAATTCTCCCTTAAAAAAACCGTAACTATTGTTATTAACTTTTTATAGAAGCAGAGCAGATATATAATCCCAAAAAAAAAATGTTTTTGGGTATGTGATTCAGTGTAATTAGACCTAACTTTGTCATTTTGCTTGGTATTAAAGAAAAAGTTCCATAAAGTTAGGCTGATGAATATCAGAACTTAGGCAGTTGACTCAATAGGTCAAATTAATATTCTATGTCTTCCCCTTCCCATTTATATGTTAAGAGACCAGAATCTTTTGTGGCCTCAGACAGTGTGGATGATTTTGTAGTGGGTTACAGAGACATCTTCTTTAAATCCTAGATAATGATATATTGCTTCATTATAGTATTTTAGGCAGCCCTTTAACTTGCCAGAAACAAACTCATAAACTAAATTAAATAAAATTGGGTTAAATGGGAGTAGTAACTCTTGTGAATTTTAATTTAAATAACATAAATATAGATGAGAATAGTAACTTGTTGTGAATCTTTATTCAAAATCTCCTATTTTATAAATGTATTTTCAATCATTTAAGATCATTACTTAAATATTGTAAACTTGTAATTTATTCTACCTCAAATTCCAAAATTTCTAATAGTGATTCAAGAAAAAAAATTATTCTTTGTTGCAAGAATTTTAGATTGGCAAAATAGAATCACAATTAGAATAGAGACACAAAAGGAAGTAATGATATGGAAATTTCAAATCTTTAAGAAATCTTTTGTATTTTGTACCCAAAAATAACTTTCTAATATTATGTTGAAATTAGTTTTATTTTCAGTAGTGTCACAAAATAATTAAAAGTATTATATAATCTAATGGATATAATATCTACTTCATTGAAAACTAAAATGGTGCTGCAAATCCTGTACAAAAGACCGCCACATAAAATCTAGTGTCTTTGACCAGCACACAATGAAGTGAAGAAAACCATCAGTTACCTTTTTTGTTCCTACTTCTTAGTGATGATAAAAATTCAAATTAAATATAGTTGATGATAAAAAAAAAATCAGATCAAACCCCACCAAATTTAATATAGTAGATGATACAAAAAAATTTGGACTCCTCATCCTAGCTTTCAGGTCTCCACCTTCAAAGAAATCATCAAATCAAAATTCAAAAACTAAAACTAAGCTCCAAATTGATCATGAGCGCCCCTGCCATTACAATACCTCAAGAGAAACATTCTAAGATCCATGCACCAGCACCCAAAACCTTCTCTTTTCCAAACAATTCTTTTCTCAAGCATTCTCTTTTATTTGTCATATTATTCATCTCCCTCTTGATATTCCTCCAGTACAAGGCCCTCCAGTCTCCTCTCCATTTCTCATGGCCTCTCTTGGTCTCACGGTTATCCGACCAGGACCTCACCTCTAGGCTTCGCGACTCGGTCACCTTCCTACCCTTAAAAGATTTGCGGTTCTCGAAGCAACCCGAATCGGGTCATACATGGTTCATGAGCTCTGTAAACGACACTTTTGAACCGAACGATTCTGAGTACCTCTATTTCCCTTCTAACTCATCCAAAGGCCGGGTACTGTGCTTATCTGCACATGACCGTCATGACGGTGGCAAGAACTTGTATGCTTTCGCATGGCGTGAAGCATTACCACATGGCGCTACATTGTTACCTGGTCTGACATATGTCTCGGACACATATTATGACCACAGCAACCTGTGGCATGGACTCAATGCTATCGTACCATTCATTGGATGGAATATGAGGAAAGGTTGTACCGCGCCAGCCAGATGGGTTCTATTCCACTGGGGCGAATTACGTGCCGAGATGGGTAAATGGGTCAAATCAGTTGTACAGATGACCATAGGAAATGTAGAGATAGAAACTTTTGAAGGAATTGAGGGCCCGGCATGCTTTGAGGAGGCGGTGGTCTTTAGACACAATCAAGGTGCCATGAGCAAAGCGAGGGTACGGGAAGTGTATGACAGGATACGTTGCGAGGCCAGGGAATTTTGTAAGGTTGAAATGGAGAAAATTAGAGATAAAAAGGATGTACAAATGACACTATATCTACGTACGGGTGCGAGGTCGTTTAAGAATGAGTCGGTGGTGGTGAGAGTGTTCGAGGAGGAGTGTCGCAAGGCCGGGAACTGCCGGGTTAAGGTGGAAAAGACGGATAATATATCATTTTGTGACCAGGTTTGTGATTATACTTTTCACCTTTAATTTTCTTTTTAATGGTAATCTGCAATGCTGAACTGATGTTTACAAAGGTGGTTAAGTTATAGCATAATGCGAATTCATCCTTGCTTTGATAACAGAGAAATAAAGGGGACAAACCAATTAGTCGCTACCCTGTTAAGAATGATCATAATAAAATTCCTTCTAATTGGGCTGAAAAGTAAAGCCCATTATTAGGCCCAAAGTCCTCTGCTCTAAATTTTCACTCCTACACAAAGTTCAAATTGTAGCATGGATGCATCAATCTATCAAAAATATATCAGAACTTAAAAAAAAAGGTTTCACATAGAAGACCATCAAATTGTATGGTAGTAACTTGCATTTTACTGATTTTCAGGTAAGATTGATGAGTGAGACTGACATACTGGTAACCCCACACGGGGCTCAGATGACAAACATTATGTTCATGGAACGAAACAGCAGCGTGATGGAGTTCTACCCGAAGGGATGGGAGGAATTGGCCGGTGTCGGGCAATATGTTTACAAGTGGATTTCTGACTGGGCAGGGATGAGGCATCAGGGTGTGTGGCGAGACCCGGAGGGCCCACCATGCCCTGATCCTACTGACATGTTACAATGTTTTTTTCGATTTCAAGGATCGCCAGATCGGACATGACACGGCGTACTTCTCTAAATGGGCATCGAAGGTTCTTCAAGACATGAAGGAATTTAAACAAAGCATTTCGATTAAAGGAGAGTATTCCTCGGCAACAAGCACAAGTTCCTGTCAATGTGGATAGAGCAGGGGATTAATTTTTTTTCTTTATTGTCTTTGATGATGTCCTTGTGTAAGATTGTGGGATGTTGATAGTGCCAGTAGAATTTTTTTATTTACCAGTATATATATATTTATGCATGAAAGGAACAAAATTGTCTGTAATATTGCTGGAATACATTTAATTTTCTCTTCCAATGGAAGAAGTCACTTTCAATTGTCCAGCTGGTATGATAGAAATACTCATTAACAAGAATTTGTTTTATCCGCCAGAATATAAGTGTTTAACAGCGTTGGTATTTTGCGGATACTCCCCGTCACTAATAGCTATACTTTATAATTAAAGAGAAACTAGAGACGGATAAAAAGTAGACCTCTAAATATTAATATTATAATGTATTATTTGCATTATAAAACAATGTATTATTTTTAATTGTATCCATAATAAATCGAATAAAAAGTTTTACATTTTCAAATTATTTTCCAGTGACTACTTGTCAATCAAAATATAAATTAAACGCTGAATAAAACTGTTCCTTTATTTTGAAATTGATTATACATATACGAGATGTTTAATCAACAAATGAAATTATTTCAAGTCCACTTCAAAATAACAAATTCATAATCTCCAAGAATCCCCAATAACTAATGCAATCAATGCAATCTTAGTCTAAATCCCATATGAAAAAGAAGAAGCAAATACCTAGGGGTTAATCTATAGCTCAGGATTTTTTTTATAATTATATATAATTTTCTATATATTTTAGAGTAAAAATCGGGTATTATAAAATTGATCTCCATTCAGTACATAAATTTTTATATGATTAATTCCATTCAAATTTGATCTCCATATATTAAAATAATTAAATGTGCATCCAAACGTATCGTGCGAGCATCGTAAGGTAACGGGTATGAGATGTTTGGATTAAAATATGTGCATATCACAATTTTATTAATAAACTTTCGTGATCTTCTATATTAATGAATCGATACGGTTCAAGAACATGCTAAATTGAGTCTAAAACATACAATAAAACGAATAGAAGAAATATAACAGGGAGGATTTGAGAGAGTATTTCCAGGTTCAAGGTGGACGAAGTGGGTCACGTTTTAGATCTCGTGCACACGTGGGTGCATGAGTTATAGTCGTAACTGCGCTATCTGTGTAGTTTCTATCAATTTATCCGTTTTGTCTATAAATTGGACGTTGAAAACTTGAAAATGTGTAGATTTCAAATTATATGTTATTAGAGAGATTTTTATATGTT